>CM033475.1:118785883-118840964 GCA_019447015.1 Hymenochirus boettgeri | reverse complement strand
AGGTGCAGACAATTCCACATACTCCTCAGAGGCACTCATTATCTGAATGAGAGAAGAGAAATCAAGCTCAATGATTCCATAAATTAACTTCTTTCCCTATTAATACAGAAGAAAGGGAGGGAAAGCCAAAAGATATTCTTACCAGGCTGGGCAGGGGCTTTGGCAGCCGAGCACAGCAGCACTGAACCGCTGTAGGCAAAGGGAGCAGCGTGGGACACTGTCCGGACGCAGGAATATACTTCCTGGGAGGACGTCATCACGTCCGCACGCGACGCGTGCGATGTGCGCAATGACGTCACTCCCGAACCGGAAGTGCCAAAGCAAGCCACTATAGGACGCGTTTTTTGAATCTGGCACCTGAACGGGAACCAGACAAGGTAGAAAATATAAGAAAAAAAGTTTGGGCATAGGATCCTATATCGATCCCCAGAGAGAGTGAAGTCTCAGCTCTGTTGCCAGTCCTCCCCCTGAAGGGTTCAGACTCCTGATACTAGGTCTTTCCTACTGGGTAGGACAAAAAACAGGGGAGGAGCTCTTTTTAAATCTAGGACATTGGTCCTACCAGTGGGGGCATGTCTATCTCTCTTGGTACTGCCTTTGGGGTGATAACGAAACAGCCTTTAACACTAGGGACGGTCACTACGAATATCTCGTAATGCCCTTTGGCCTTTGTAATGCTCCAGCGTTGTTCCAAGAATTCGTGAATGACATTTTCCGGGATATGTTGGGGATCTCTGTAGTCGTATATCTCGATGACATTTTAATCTTTTCTCAAGATCTGCCCTCACAACGCCTCCATGTTAAACAGGTGTTACTACGTCTGAGAGAGAATAGCCTATATGCCAAACTGGAAAAGTGTCTGTTTGAGTGTTCGCAACTACCCTTTTTGGGCTACATCGTATCTGCGCAAGGTTTCCAGATGGATCCTGTGAAAGTTTCGGCCATCCAAGATTAGTCTCTTCCTATGGGAACCAAAGCTATTCAAAGGTTCATTGGGTTTGCCAATTATTACAGACAATTCATTCAAGGGTTCTCTTCTATAATTTCTCCGATATTAGCCCTCATCAGTAAAGGTGGTAAGCCTCATTCATGGACCCCTGCAGCCCTCGAAGCCTTCAAACGACTCAAGGAAGCCTTTGCTGATGCACCAGTTCTAGTACATCCAGATCCTAGTCTTCCCTTCTACATCAAAGTTGATGCCTCGGACTTGGGCGCAGGAGCCATCCTTTCCCAAAGACAAGGCACTAAAAGGAAACTCCATCCCTGTGCTTATTTCTCTATGAAGTTTCTACCCAACGAGCGGAACTATGATGTTGGGAATAGGGAACTTCTTGCCATCAAGCTGGCCCTCGAGGAGTGGCGTCATTGGAAGGCACCTCTGTACCTATCACCATCCTTACCGACCATAAGAACCTCGAATACATCCAGAATCTTAAAAGGTTAAATCCCCGTCAAGCACGGTGGTCCTTATTCTTTTCCCGATTCAACTTTGTTATCACTTACCAACCTGGTTCCAAAAACAAAAAAGCTGACGCCCTTTCCAGATCATTTGTTGCTTCCGACTGTATTAATCAAGATAAGGGCTCCATTATCCCAACCACTAAAATCTTGGCCTCTATATCTCCTCAACTCTGTTCCAAGATTCAAGCCGCACAAGATTCTGCTCCTCCAGACACACCCTCTGGCAAAATCTTTGTTCCTGTTTCACTTCGGAAAACTATCCTTCTTCATATTCACTGTTCCAAGCAAGCTGGACATCCCGTTCCCTTTGGTGGCCCAAAATGAGAAAAGATGTTAAAGACTTTGTTCAAGTGTGTACCAGCTGTGCTCAATCCAAATATTCTAGAACCCTCCCCTGTGGTCTTCTTCAACCCCTCCCCATTCCGTCCAGACCTTGGACCCATCTATCCATGGACTTTATTGTTGAACTTCCGCCTTCCAAGAAAAACATGGTTATATGGGTGACAGTAGACCGCTTCAGCAAAATGGCCCATTTTGTTCCCCTCTTCAGTATTTGGTCCACTGGAAAGGTTTTGGTCTGGAAGAAAGAGCTTGGATTAAACATTCAGATTTGCACGCTCCTCGTCTAGTCAAAGCTTTTCACAGGAGTTTTCCAGGGAAACCTGGCTCGTTGGGTCCTGTCGCCCCCGTAAGGGGGGGTACTGTCACAAACTTACCTGCCGCTCCGGTCCCGCGCCGCACTTCACTTCCGGGTGGGCGTTGTCGTAGACGTCATGACGTCACGACACCGACACGCCGGGCGGCGCGAGAATTCAAGAACCGGCGTCCTCCTGGACCCGGTGCCTGATAGTATCATTAGCTACCTCCCCGGCTCCTTGTACTCACCTGCCTTGGATCCTGTTCCTCTCCTGCACCTACTACTTACCTTTCCCTCTCCAGAGACTATACCTACCTTTCTTGCTCCTGTGACCACTTACCTAGCCTGTTCCTGTGCCTACTTACCTTGCTTGTTCCAGTACTTCTACTCCTGCATCTTGAGTTCCAGTATCCAGCCTACAGTTCCCAGCAGCACCTTGTTCCAGTATTCAGCCTACAGTTCCAGCAACACCTTGTTCCAGTATTCAGCCTACAGTTCCCAGCAGCACCTTGTTCCAGTATCCAGCCTAAGTTCCCAGCAGCACCTTGTTCCAGTATTCAGCCTACAGTTCCCAGCAGCACCTTGTTCCAGTATCCAGCCTACAGTTCCCAGCAGCACCCAGTTCCAGAATCCAGCCTACAGTTTCCAGCAGCACCTTGTTCCAGAATCCAGCCTTCTGTTCCCAGCAGCCTCTGTGTCCTGCATTTTCCGGACTATCAGCCTCCTCCTAAAGCGTACTCGTAAGTACCCCGGCCTCCCGGCCGTTTATTACAATATCTATAAAAAAAATTCATACCTGACAGCTGTCCTCTGGCTGCTTGCTGTACCCCAGCTGCTGTTGGCACTTGCTTTACTGTCCTCTGGCTGCTGTCAGCGCTTGCTGTCCTTGGGCTGCTATCGGCACTTGTTGACACAGGATGCGCCCTGCAGACAAGGCTGAGCACTGCAGACAAGGAGGGACATAGACACACACAGATAGACCCAAACACACTCACAATCAGTCATCAGCATTTATTCAGATAATTCATGTGGCCCAGACCTTTGTTTACTTTCTGCAGGTCTAGGGGTGTATTTATAAATGTTTGTTATCTGTCTGAAAACGATCTTTACGATGGTGATTCAGTTTTATCTGTGGTGCAAAATCGCCATTGTGGCTGAAATGTGGATACTAACACCCAAGTTAGCCAGATTTTTTTTGAATTAACTTTGAAAGTTGATCCATTTTAAAGGATTTCCTCATGTACTGCACCAGTACTTATTTGTGTAATCAGAAGCAAAGTGTGATGCCCAGAGTCCCTGAGTATACCTTCAGCGCCTATACCCCAATCTACAGATGCTGTCTTCACCTATAGACAAGCCCCCAATTATCAGGAGACTTGTTGAGCCTTGCTGAACACGGTTACCCCCAGGTCTTAGAGCGCAAGGTATAGACACTGAGGCCAGGTATACTCTGGAAAACCGGAACACCAATGGAAATCACAGGTACTGGAAGACAAAATGACAAGAATAATAATGAACAATGAGAAGAAAAAAGAAAAGAACAATTAACAGGTCTAGGCTACTAGAACCAGACTTTGGCTACTAAGAAATAGCAGGGACCACTATCTTGGCTAACCAAAACTATAACAGACAATGAGGCACATACAGAAACTGGCTTAAATAGGCAGAGGGACCAATGGGGAAGAGGGCTGAGAGAAGTCTGATGCAGTACTGAATATGGAGTTCTAAACTAATTGGAGCTCCTCTGTCCAATCCTACTGCTTGCAGGGTAGGAGGAGATAAGAAGATGTGCCTGCGTGCGTCCGCATCTCTGTCGTGCATGGAAAAAGACGCCACGAGATGCCGTTATCGCTGGAGACGGCCGCCGGAGGGCCCCGAGGACGCCGTGAACCGTGGGACTGAGGAGCAGGTAAGTGAGAGAGCCTAACACAAACTATGAGTTTTAGATTTCAGTCTTGTCTATCCATTTCAGTGTAAGCAAGGGACCCGATGCAACCTTTTTAAAAACCTTTTTTTACTATTATATTTAAAACTAATTTTGAATTTCCTTACCTTTTAATAACCTTTTCATATTCAATTTGTGGTTGCTAGATTGCTATGTAAAATGATTTATTTGCCACTTTCAGTGACCCAGTTAATGTAAGTGCGTTGAATGCATATTTCTTCTTACAGATTTCAGCACAGATTTATTACACCAAAAAGGTTTGCCGTGTTCATTTTACTTTTGCTTATAAGGGTAATACATTGTAATGTACATGTGTTTATTAAACTTTTGTGTTAAACCACATGAATATAATCTCCCATTAATTGGCGACAAAGCTTCTCTTCTATAAAATGTAATAATTTTGTTAGCACTTGAAGGCTTTTTTAGTGGTTTTACAAACAATATCCTCCTTTCTTTTTAAACCCTCTATCTCTCATAAAAAGGTTATAACCATGTACAGTGTGCTGTATATAACATTTCTCAGCACAAACGATTAATTCAAGTTCCCCATTTTGTTCGATAAGCTCTGTGCATTTACAAGTTGCCTGTCTTGCTTATTTCTGCACATTACTAATCCCAGGCCCTCAACTCAACTGGCTTCCCCATAAAAAATAAGGTAAAACAAAAACTGATAAGACTGCTAGGATAGTCATGATCGGGCTCTATAAACTTGCCTACCACTTCCCTCATTGGCACCATGACTGCAGATGTTTTACTTTTGGGCCAAGCTGGTTTCATGGCCATCTCTTCAGCAGCTGCCATTAATACACTGGTAATCATGGCAGATACCTTGTAACCCCCCCCCCCCCAGCTGTAACCATCTAGAAATTATATCAGCTTCTTTTTCAGAAATAATATGTTATACAAAGAGGAAGGTGATAAAACACAAAACTACAAAACAGTAGCCTAACAAAACTGAGCAAAGTTCATTGTGGACTTGTGAAATGTAGACCGGTCTAAAAGCTTTACCAATATAGCGTAGTATAGTATAGTATTTCAGGTTAAATTAAAGGCATACATCAATCCAGTCCGACTACTCAGCAATACCCACATTTCCTGCCAAACTGTTGATCCAGAGGAAGGCAAACCCCCCCGCCAGAATTATGAAGGGGCAAAAATTCCTTCCTAGTTTCAAGTGGCAATCGGAAAAATCCCTGGATAAACTCCACTTTATGTATCACTACCAGTGATATGCAACATTCCTTGTTTTTAGTCAAACTTACCGTTACCAGAGGGGAACCGGACTACATACACGACCTTTCTATTAACCCGTGGGATCCATTGGAAGCATTGGAACTTTTTAACAGGCAAACTTTGGGGGCCTTTTTGACGCCGATATCGGAGCTCCCGCAGGTGCAACTACTGTGGGAAGTGCGGAGGGACCCTACCCCTGGATGGGTGAGATTGCTCCATTTACTCGCCTTATTGGTATACATTTGTGAATTGGGAACTTTGATATTTTATCATATTTACACATCGTTGAGTTGCCTATATTTCCCATCATTCACAGTATCATTGCATCTATTCCTGCTACTGTTGCCTTTAGATACCTAGGACATCCACATTGGACTTTGGACTTGGTTATAGTGTATGTGGATTGTCCAAACCTCGGGATTATTGCTTCAATTATGACTATGGCCGTGTATTATAGGGGTGTATATGAATTTGATACTACATGCTACCTATCCTCTCGGTTCCTTTTCTGGTATTTTATTAGTGCACTTTTTTGATACACATGTTTTTTATTCTGTATATGCTAAGAGTTTATGTAAAATAAAGTGGATTTGTATTTGGACTACCATGCTGTAATTATTAGGGTTCTATACCCTGTTCTATTTATTTTGTGGAACCTATGTCAGAGTGAGGTGCCCGCCCCTTTCTCGGTGCGGTGGAGGTGGTACTGTATTACCCTGTCTTTTGGGGTACATATATTTATATTTATGCATTTTACATACCTCTAGCACCGGTACGAAAGTACTTATTACTGACTCCCCTTTGTATGTCTATATACCTATTTAGAGAATGGTTTTTTCCATACTCATATATTAGTTTTAGAATCACTTCCAGCTTTTTTTTTTAAACTATCCAATGAACCTGCCATCTCCACGTCCCATGAAAGACAGTTCCATAGTTTTACTGTTCTTACAGTGAAAAACCCTTTCTGATCTTGAAGACTAAACTTCTTTTCTTCAAGTCTTAAGGGATGTCTGTATGTCCTCTGACACGTTCTATTGGTGAACAATGCCTCAGACAGTTTATTGTATGGCCTGTTTATGTATTTATACACAGTAATCATGTCCCCACGCAAGCGCCTTTTCTCTAATGTACATTATTGTAACTTACCCAGTCTGTCTTCATGTTCAAGCTACCCCATTCCCTTTCCATTTCCAAGATATCCTTTTAGAACTCAGTATTCCAAATCTGCACTCATATTTCAAATGCATATTACCAATGTTTTGTAAAGAGGGAGAAAAACATTTTTCATTGAATCCATACCTATCATTATACAAGACAATTTCTTGCTGGTGTTAAGGTGGTCTTATAATTATAGTTAATTCTATCAATATATAGTAAATAAGTTCAATACAAGATTCAGTATTACTAAGCAGTTAATTACAGAATAAGGTTTCCCTGACCCTGTTAAGCAGGTTGTAGTGATATTTGTGAGTTGTCAAGTTTGATAAAAGTAACCGTTATAATCATAAATGACCACAATAGAATAATAAGATAATAAAAGTTGGACAAGTCCACCAAAGTCCATGTTGGAACTGATGGATAAGGGAAACAGGGGGAGAAGGGCTGCAGTACGCATGACAAATATCTACCGGAGGCAAGGTAGCAGGCAGAGTCCTGCTAGCCTCCTGGTGGACAGTTTTTGGGACTTTAGGGGGGGTCTACAGGAGAACCCTATGGAGCTGGAATGTGAGGTAAGGATTACACTACACTACATGGTGGGGCCATTACTGGGGGGGATTATAGTTTTGGGGGTGGACATGCCCTTTAAAGTTATTTGCAAGATATTGTTTTAAAACTAAAGTTGGCTAAAAAAAAATTCTCTACCGCCCAGAGCCTTACTGACTCTAAATGGCAATCGGAAAGTATCCCTGGATCAACCAGAACTGCAGTATATGTATTAATACCAGTAATTCTCAATATTTTTTAGTTTTACAAACTTATCTAGCCCACTTTTAAAGCTATTCAGTGATCTTGCCATTACCACATCTGCTGGAAGACAGTTACACAGTTTTACCGTTCTCACTGTAAAGAAACCTTTCCTAACCTGAAGATGAAACTTGTTTTCTTCCAATCTTCCAAGCATGTCCACCTGTTCTCTGATATGTCCGATTAGTAAACAATGGACCAGAGAGTTTACTGTATTGCCCATTAATATATTTAGAAAAAGTGATCATATCCCCATGCAAATGTCGCTTCTCTATTGTAAACCACCCTAACTTGTCCAATCTGCCTGGATAGTCAAGCTCCTCCATTCCCTTTATTATTATTTTAGTTGCCCTTCCCTGAACTGCTTCCGTTTCCAAGATGTCTCTTTTGTATATGGTATTCCAAAACTGCACAACACATTCCAAATTAGGCCTTACCAGTGCATTGTAAAGAGGGAGAATAACATTTTTTTCTCTTGAATCTCTTGAATCTTTTCCCCTCTTTATACAAGACATCTTGCTAGATTCAGCCATTGCTGTCTGCCATTGTTTGCTACAGCTAAGTCTAATATCTACCAGAACCCCCAATTTTTTTCCCATTAGAGATTCACTTAACACAGAGTTATTTATGTTGTAAGTGGCACATGGATTGTTAAACCCCAAATGCATCACCTTACATTTATCAACATTGAATCTCATTTGCCATTCTGCTGCCCATTTTAATAATCTATCTAGGTCAGCCTGCAGCAATTGCACATCATTTGAAGTTTCCAAAGCTCTGCATAGTTTAGTGTCCTCAGCAAACACGTGGGTTTGAAGGATTTGAACACGTGGCAAATTTTCCAGCACCTTCCCTACCACTGATGTTAGGCTTCCAAGTCTATAGTTACCAGGTTGGGAATGACTACTTTTTTTGAATATTGATATTACATTGGCTTTTTTCCAATCCAGCGGAACATCACCAGACAAAAGTGATTTTGAAAATATAAGAAACAGTGGTATAGATAAAACTGGACTAAGCTCTCTTAAGAGCAGAGGATGTATTCCATATGATCCTGGGGCTTTGTTGATATTTTTCAAATTATTTCCCTACCATATCCTGTCAGCCAGAGTGAATATTCCTCATTTACACCCTTCATATTATTACAGTTGCTTCTATAAGGATTTGGATTCTCTATAGTGACAACAGAGGGGAAATAATGGTTTAGTACATTGGCCTTTTCCGCATCCTCTATAACCATCTCAACCCCATTATTTAATGGTCCCACATTCTCGGTCCTCGTCTTTTTAATATTGACATATTTAAAAAACATTTTGGGGTTAAACTTGATTTGTTCTGCTATTCGTATTTCATTTTCTATTTTAGCTAGTTTAATTGCTTTCTTGCACTCTTTATTACAGCTTTTATACTCCCTGTAAGCCTGTTTGGATCCCTCCAATTTAAAACTTTTAAAAGCCTTTTTCTTTTTTTCCATTTCCCTTTTTACCTGGGCATTAAGCCAGGCAGGAGTGGACCTTATTTTTTTACAATTGTTCCCTAAAGGTATAAACTTAGAAATGTAATAGTTTAATATCTGTGAAAGAAAATGCTCATAAAGAAGATTTAAGAACTTAATACCTTTTGAGGTGCTGGCAGTTCCCTTACTCCAATTTATGTTAGGGTAATTGAAATCCCCCATAACCAGAACATGCCCCATACCAGCAACCTTTGCAAACTGCACATGGAGATTCATTTCCACATCCTCACTGGCATTTGGCGGCTTATAACATACACCAACAATTAATTTACCAACCTTCTTGCTTCCTGTACACAGCTCCACCCATATAGTTTCTGCTTTACCTGATATGGTAGCAGCATTACCAGATACCCCCATCTATCTCATCTTTCAAAGTTGTCTTAAATTCATGTTAAACATACATACATACTCCCCTTCCATTCTTATTAACTCATGTTATGTCTAAATAAGGAGAATCCTTTAATATTTACTGTCCAATCATTTAAATCATTTGGCCATGTTTCTGCTATACCGTTCACTTCATACCTTTCCTTTAAAGCTATTTGTTCTAATTCTTCAGTTTTTTCAGACCGATTAGACCATTCCATAGTTTTCCTGTTCTCACAGTGAAAAACCCTTCCAGAACTTGGACTAAACTTCTTTTCTTCAAATCCTAAGGGATGTATGCCTGTCCTCTGACATGTTCTTTTGGTAAACAATGCACCAGCTAGTTTATTGTTTGCCCTGTTAATGTATTTATACACAGTAATCACATCCTTTTGCAAGCGCCTTTCCTCTAGTGTACATAATTGTAACTTATCCAATATGTCTTCATATTCAAGCTCTCCCATTCCTTTATTATTTTAGTTGCCCTTCACTGAACCCTTTGGGTTTCCATTTCCCTCTTTATATTAAAATTAAGTCACATAGGTGCAGACTTTTATTACATTTATTTTCCAAGGGTATTATTTTAGATGCGGAAATGTATTTAAATACCCTTAAACACAGTCCACTTCTGTTCAGTACCTTTATTTGATAATATATCACCCCAGTTAACATACCGAATGGTTTAATTTATTTATTTAGAAAATTCATTTATTTAGAAAACTCTTCAGTTTCCTGGACTTTAGATAAGCACTGCAGAAGAACCATTTGAAGCAGAGGAGAAAGGTAAGGATTTTTACCACAAGCAAAGAGGTTTGGAGATGCACACTACTTAAGTAAATTTTCATGTATTATAAATCACAAACAACTTTTCAGGGATAACGTTGCCCCTTCATTAGGTGTCACCTCTTTGCTTGTGCTATAGCTTGGGGTCTTGAGGTAAAGGACCAGTTGGAAGTCGCACCTACATTGGCAAATTGCCACAGGTTGCCTAGGCCCAAACTCAACTGCAAGGATTTTTAACACTATACAGTGGGGCAAGCATGGGGTTTAAGTCTGCTCAAACTTACTTATCAGCCAGCCCGAGATCCCTCAGCTAAATTAATAGCCGTCAGTCTCATCTGTGATTGTCTGACTCTCATCCAGTCACAGATGCGGTTGCTAGATAAGCACCTAATCAAACTCTGTTCCTGGAAGTTGCATTGGAGGCTGAAGCCGAGGGAACCCGGTCTGGTAAGTACGTTTTTGCAGAATTTTTTTTTTTTTACAAACAAACCATGTGGTTAGGTTTGGGAGGGGGAAGCTACACTACAGCAAATCTTTATTTTTAGGGTGGACATACCCTTTAAGGACCTCTCCTCCTCAGCATGTAGGGTCTTGGCGGCAGATGACCCTATCCACCTTTCTAATAATGGAGTCCCCTACCACCTGCCTAGTCTTCCCGGCCCTAAGTCGCCCATACATGCTAGGACTTCAAATCTGTTGGTATGGCCAAGCTGGGAAGAAGCATCCCTACCCTTCCATCACCCACTTCCTCTAGTAACCCTTACAAAACGAACTCCCTCCTTAACCCTCCCTGCACCACTTTTACCCCCCTCTATACTGGCTACAGCCAGTGCCTGCTGTCCCTCCAGGTTTGCTGAGCCCTGTAATGCTGCAAGCTGCCCACTTAGACTCGCCACCTCAGATTCCAAATTGGCAACCCACTCGCACCTGGCACATACATAGTTCCCCTGGAACGACTGCTCCAATTTATTGTTATTATTGTGGATTTATTTAGCACCAACATCTTCTGTGGCGCTTTACAATGACATGTATACATTCACATCAGGCCCTGCCCCGAAGAGCTTACAATCTAAGCACATTTATTTCACACATACAACCTATCAGTATGTCTTTATGATTGTGGGGGAAACCGGAGTGCACGGAGAAAACCCACGCAAGCACAGGGAGAACATACAAACTCCTTGCAGATGTGTCCAAGGGTGGAATTGAACTCAGGACTTCAGCTCTGCAAGGCATCAGTGCTAACCACCGAGCTGATATATAATGTGGCAGGATGCACATTGCTTGGTATCAACAAATCTGTCCCTTCTATATATCCATTGCCAACACACCAAACTTATTTAAGTGCCCTTCTTGTTTCAATATCATTAAAAAAAAGGTCCTTTAAAACATAGAGTTTATAACAGGTCCCTACAGTTCATTCCACGCACAGGAACTGACTTTTGTCAGGTACAAATCCACAGATCCAACCAATCTGAAGTCTATTTAACTAATTGGCCCAATCCCCTCCTAAACAATGCAAGGAGACAGAGGAGGGGGAAAAACACCTTTTAACCCTCATCTAACATGATTGCAATTAAAACAGGTGCAATACTAATATCTAGAATCCCTGTGCCTTAAATGTACTTACAACCTCACCTATTTAACTGGAAGAAAGAAAGATTAATCTACTTACACTCATCCTTTTACACAGCAAACTACCAGCACAAATAATCCTTGTTTAAAAACTTTTACACAGAACATGCAACAATCAGATGAGTAAATGTCCTTCCTTTTCCGTGTCCTAACTCAAACCATGTCCTTTTGCACAGCAAACTACCAGCAAAAATAATCCTTGTTTAAAGGGCATGTCTACCCCCAAAACTATAATCCCCCCCACTACTGGCCCCATTGTGTAGTGTAGTTTAATCCTTACCTTACATCCCAGCTCCATCTGGTTCTTCTGATATCCCCCCTAAAGTCCAAAAAAAACGCCCACCAGGAGTACTGCAGAGTCCATATAGGACTCTGCCTCCTGTCTCCCCTCCAGGAGAAGTTTGGCATGCGTACTGCAGCCCTTCTCCCTCTCCCTTCCCCCCCTCTCCTCCTGATTTGGATTCACTCCCCCTAGGTAAAATCCTTTTATATAATATTCCCCCTGTCCCCCCAGCCAACCGCTATATTTTATTAGCAGAAAGTGCCCCAAACATTACTTACCTCCCTCTTTCCTCCGCCGCACTGAACTCCCGGCAGCCGCGTCCGTGATTGGCTGCCGCTCAGCCAATCACAGACGCGACTGCTGGTCCCGCCCCTCTGCTTGCATTTTCTCGCAAGCAGAGGGCCTGGCAGTGCGGCGGAGGAAAGAGGGAATCTAAGTAAAGTTGTGGCACTTTCTGATAATAAAAATATAGCGGTTGGGGCTGGGGGGACAGGGGGAATATTATATCAAAAAATTTTTTGAAGGGTGGACATGCCCTTTAAAAACTTTTACACAGAACATGCAACAATCAGATGAGTAAATGTCCTTCCTTTTCCATCTCCTAATTAAAAATTTTATAACAGGTCCCACTCCACTTTGTTCCACTCAAAGGAACTGACTTTTGTCAGGTACAATATTATCTTGTGTTATTTTTTTGGATCATTTCTTTCATCAACCAAAGTGCATTTGTTTCTGAAAACCCTCTATATTGTTAAATCCTGATGTTAGGTTATTTTGTTTATACATTATACATTTGTTTTTGTAACTTACATTAAATGACACTGCATATTTCACAATCACTATTTTTAGAGATGGCCGGTTTGCAAATCCAAACCCGGATCTGTGGCAGATCTTGGAGATTCACGAACCGAGGATCTTACGGATTTTCCCTATTTCCGTTTTCCAAACACCCTTGAATTTGTTTGGGGAACGGCAGCTCGAAACCAGGACCCACATTCGCTCCTAGAAGAACCCCTGGGCGTGTCTTCTTTCTTCCCAGCTGGCGACACCAACTCCGCTGATGTCGCCGACACTGGTAGATGACACTGCCAGCACTGGTGACATTAACGACACCTGTGTTGCCGACACCTTGATCCGAAGTCTTCTCTCTTCTCAGTCGGTGGCACCAAATCCGCTGATGTTGCCAACACTGGGCAATGTCACTGAGGCCGCCAGTGACACTGCCGGCGCTGTCGACATCAACATCGTCAGTGTTGCCGACGTCTTCATTCTTCTGCCATCACTGTGATGACTTCTGAGCTCCGGACCAAATCCAATTGTGATTGGTTAATATTTCAATGTTTGCAATCATATGACCACACATAATCATAAAATTCAAATATGATTAGTTAATAATAAGTAAAATTTCTTTTCATTAGACCATTTCCCAAACTTTCGCACCTTGGTAAGTGCATGGGCGTGGCTTGTGGATGTGTCTTGTAGAGGTGGGTGTGATGGGCTGACTAACACAGTCTGTTGAACAAGACGGCAGACCTAACAGTGGCTGTTGAACTGGAGGGCTGACCTAACAGTGGCAGCTGAACTGGAGGACTGACCTAAAAGTGGCTGCTGAACTGGAGGGCTTACTTAGCAGTGGCTACTGAACTGGAGGGCTGATCTAACAATGGCTGCTGAACTGGAGGGCTTACCAAACAGTGACTGAGCAGGAGGGATTACCAAACAGTGGCTGCTAAACTGGAGGGCTGACTTAACACTGGCAGCTGAACTTGAGAACTAACCTAACAGTGGCTGCTGAACTGGAGAGCTGATTTAATACTGGCTGTTGAACTGGAGGGCTTACCTAGCAGTGGTTGCTGAACTGATGGGCTGACCTAACAGTGGCTGCTGAACTGGAGGGCTTACCTAGCAGTGGCTGCTGAACTGGAGGGCCCACGCAGACTGGTAAATATAAGATGCCCACAGTGACTGGTATACACTAGATGCCACACAGTGACTGGTATAAGATTCTCACAGAGACTACTAAATACAAGATGCCCTGAAGCCCACACTGATCTTAATCCAATACTGCAAACCAGAGAGGCAGCATTACCCTTCTCCCCTCTTCCTTTCTGCCCATGTCTGTGCACGCATCTGGCGCAAGCAAGCAGCACATAAAAAAAAAGTATGCCATACGAGTGGCCTGGGAGCGGTACGCTGGCTGTGGCTGGCTTTTTTGACTTCAGGAGCTTCCTACCTGCCTGCGCTCTTTCAGTGCCATAACTGTGACAAAGTCATTATGGCACCACGTCATTATGGCCATTAGCAGTGCCAGGGAAAGATATTATCTGCAAATTTATTAAAAATTAAAAACTCACAAAATATAAAGAACACAAATAAAAAGATAAAATAGCAGTTTCTGAAAATGTAGTAAATAATCCATTCAGAAGTAATTTATGCTTAATTGATTTCAGACTACTGACCCTTGTTTTTTTGCCTTAGCTAAATGTGATGATGTGGTGTTTAAAGGAACATCAGGTGAAATTACAAGTCCCGATTATCCAGGTGTCTATCCCAAACTCTGCAGATGCAAGTACAGTATACAGGTTGAAGAGGGTTTGTACATTATTCTGAAGTTCTTGGATTTCAATGTGGAGTTTCATCCAGATGTTCTGTGTCCTTATGATAACTTGCAGGTAAGTCAAAATGTGTTTACTCTATTTAACTGCCAGAATAAGTTTTTAAAAAAAGTTTACCTTTTTGATGTAGCTAAAGTGACTACACATGTTAGAATCTGTTATTAAAAATTGTGGAAATGCTGTAGATTGCAAGAGGAAAAATAAAAATATCCTTTGATTGGTAAATGGTCAACGACAGCTTTATTAAGCACGTACCTTAACATTAACATTTACGCAAATATATAAAAAAAAAAATTTTCATTCTCTTTAATTTAGCATCCATAAATTGAACAGGCTGTAGCTCAGACTTAGAATGCCTAACTTTAAAAATTGGCAGAGGAAATGTGAAAGCTCTAAAATGAAAGGGCATGTCCACCCCCAAAACTATAATCCCCCCCACTACTGGCCCCATCATGTAGTGTAGTTTAATCCTTATCTCACATCCCAGCTCCATAGGTTCTCCTGTAGCCCCCCCCAAAGTCCCAAAAACTGCCCACCAGGAGGATAGCAGAGTCCATATAGGACTCTGCCTCCTACCTGGCCTCCGGGAGAAGTTTGGCATGCGTACTGCAGCCCTTTCCCCGTCCCTCCCCCTCCCTCTCAGCATCCCTCCCCCTAGTGTAAAACACTTTTAAGCACAAATTGCCCTGTCCCCCCAGCCCCAACCGCTATGTTTGTAATATCAGAAAATGCCCAGAACATTACTTACCTTCCCTCTTGCCTCCGCCGCACTGAACTCCCGGCAGCTGCATCCGTGATTGGCTGCCGCTCAGCCAATCACAGACGCGACTGCCGGTCCCGCCCCTCTGTTTGCATTTTCTTGCGCGGCGGAGGCAAGAGGGAAGGTAAGTAAAGTTCTGGGCATTTTCTGATATTAGAAACATAGAGGTTGGGGCTGGGGGGACAGGGGCAATGTTTGCTAAAAAAATGTTTTGAAGGGTGGACATACCCTTTAAATGCAAATTTCAAGGGTATAACATCACCAATATAGTGAGGATAACTATGAGGGCTGCGCACCCGTTTGATACACCTTAAGTAAATTTTTCGCATGTTTGCATCTGCGTTTTTGCACTTGATTGCGCCCAAGATTTCGCGGGAACACGGACATTCCTGCTATTTCTTATGCACATGCGATTGCATGTCTATTTCCGTTTTGCGGTCAAGCATTTTTTCACGCAATCGCTTTCTAGCATCTGCAAACGCGAAACAACACGTGCTAACACACAGAAATCGCAATAACGCTCACAATTCTCCAACCTTAAACTTGAATGCAGACCTTAAGTGCTGGTGATATCACAGCTCACCTTGCTAGCAGGAAAAAAAAACATCCTTTATAGTATAGTATATTATAGTATTTGGGGTTGAATAAAGACATACGCCCATCTACTCCAACCTACCAGTGGAGTAACAATAGAGCCTGCATGGCCTGTGATGGCGGGGGAGGGGGGTCTTGAAGGATAAGAGGGCCCATGATTCCTTTCCCAAATGTTCTGCATTCAGCTGATTTTAAACAGCTGATCACGCATATGCAGTAAAAATACACACGATCAGCTGATCACAGAGCCTCACATGAGTGGTGTGTGTCAAGGGCTAACTGTTCATCCAGAGGAAGGGCCCCCAGAATTATGAAGGCGGGGGAAATGGCAATCAGAAATACCCCTAGACTCAACTCCAACTTTATGTATCAATAGCAATCTTCTTTGTTGTAAGAAACTAGTCCATTTTTTTTTAACCTGCCATCACCACGTCCAGAAGGCATTTCACTTTTTTTATCATTCCCAAAGATAATCATCAGATCATCTTAGGGACTAAGAACTATAGGTATAAATGACATTTTTCAAGTCCAAATTTGATCAGAAAAATCACTTCCTGAAATGAATTTTCCAGGAGGTGATTTTTAATTCATTGACAAAGTAGCAAAGGATCGCAAAATCCTATCTGCGAATGGAAATCCTGAGCTCCATACACAAATACTATAGTAAGCTGTTATTTGCTGATAGCTTACTGTAGCTTGAACTGCACTGCAATCTGAATTGAGATCACAGTGCAGTACCTCTACTAGACCACCAGGGGCAGCAAGGGGGAAGCCTAAGAGATGACCCCAGTGAAGAAGGAAGTCCTGTGATGTCACCGGGGTCTCCCTTATTACTCTCTGGGGATGCGTTTCGCTCCTACAAACAAGTATGCGGAGCTTTTTCAACCATGGAGTGAGATGTGTCCCACTGCCATCTCTCCACTATGCAGCCATTCCAAATGATACACTGTACTTGACCAACTATGACTACAGACCAGTAGATATAAGGTTTGGGGGGAACTATCTAATTAAACATTTTTGCAACTTTGCATTTTGCACTTTTGGGTACCCTTTATGTATCATATGTCAATTATTGCACTAATGATGACTTCATGGTTCTGTTTTTTGTTTTTAATTGGTTATATATCCCTATCATATTAAAGGATTTCTAGGTGTATTTAGGAAGTGTTGCTGTCTGCTCTTTTCTCTTCTATATGTGATTTTGAGGATTTATTAATTGGTCAGTGCCCTATATTTCCTTGTGTGGTGTAAAACTATGGAACAGTCTTTCATTGGACGTTGTGATGACAGGTTCATTGGAAAGTTTTAAAAAATGCTGGATGAGTTTCTGAAAACAAGGAATGTTGCAGGTTACTGGTATTGATACATAAAGAAGAGTTGATCCAGGGATATTTCCAATTGCCACTTGGAGTCAGGAAGGAATTTTTTCCCCCTTCATAATTCTGGTGTTTTTTCATGCCTTCCTCTAGATCACTGATGGGAAAACTGCGGCTCTCCAGATGTTTGAAAACTACAACTCCCAGCATTCCTATGCTTCCCTCTGTAGTTGAGGAATGCTGGGAGTTGTAGTTTTCAAACATCTGGAGAGCCGCAGTTTGAGGATCACCGCTCTAGATCAACAGTTGATCCTCTGGATGAACAGGCAGGGAATTAGGATATTGCTGAGTAGGTTGAACTGGATGGACGTATATCTATTCAACCTCAAATACTATACTGTACTATACATCTGGACAAATGAGTTTTAAAGTGCTTTAGTAATTAATACAACAAAGGTGCATAAAAACTACAAACAATACTATACGTCCAAGTTGGGATATATAAAGGGCATAAATGCATCCCAACTTGGATGTATTAATATTGTTTGTACTTTTTATGCACCTTTGTTGTTTTAATTCCTACCATCAACTTTAAAAGTCATTTTGACTGGATGTGGTGCAAGTTACTGTTTGAAATCAGCACAACAGGGTGTAAATACATCTAGCAACACCTTAAGGTGTATACCTTTAATTTACACCCTTTAATCTACAAGTATCAGATATTATTCCATCTTTCCTCAGGTGCATCAATAATAAAATTACCACTTTGATCACCCAAATTCAAACCATTAAATTAGTGACATCATCAACAGCAAAGCAAGTCTACATACAAGCTCCAGTAGCTATATGTCCATGAACAACATTTCGATCTCTTCATTAAAGCCAAACATAAATAATATTTTACACACAAAAGAAAGATTAATTAAAGGGGAACTGTGGTCTTCATACACGCACATTGGAAAGAATGTTCTCATACCTAAACAAGCATAGGATGATGTATCTAGCTTTTGTCAATCCAAAGTTATAGGATTGTAAAACTCACAAGCCTCACCCACAAAAATCAATATTTTCTAAAGCTAGTTACAGTACAGGCCTCCAATCATTATCTCTGCTGTTATCTACGTATGGGCACCATAAGGAGGGGGAAAATATTTTCAGGCTTGTGACTAGCTTTAAGATGTTTAGGGTGTGGCTACCTCAAGTGGGCATGCTCAAGACAGGGGCTGCTCAATGTGCAGGAAGCCCTACAATTTATATTGTATTCATTTTCCAGATCTTCGCAAAAGGGAAAGAAGTTAAACTCTGTGGAGAAACATTGCCTGAAGACATTGAAATTTACAGTAATAGTGTAGAGATTATGTTTATCACAGATGATTCTGGCTACCACACTGGATGGAAGTTTCAATATACTACAAAAGGTAAGTTTAAGAGTAGACTGATTGAAGTGTAAGGCACAGTTGGAAAACCTACTGTACTCACAATATTTTCACAATCAATGCATTTCATATAATAACATACATTTAGCTTTTTTTTAAATTTAGTATTCTCATGCATCATAAAATAAAAAGGATCTCTTTACTGCTGGTAAAAACTTATAAATGTCACATCAAAAAGCTAAACCCACAGAAATGCAGTTTTGTTTTTATATTTAAAATAATTTGACCAAACAATAAAGGCTACCCTAGCATCTCCCTGTCAGCTTTTGCTTGCTGTGTTAGAACTGCTCTCCTTGTTTTGCTGCTGTTGTTTGCAACATTGTAGTGAGTAGAGAGCCTGAACTCAACACAATGTTGAAAATTAACGGAAGGTGAAGGAAGGAGGGGGGAGGATGAGTTCAGCTAAAATAACTGAGAGCAGTTGAAAAATGCCAGGTTAAAGCTGCTGCAGACTTTTTAACAGTGGCCCCTGTGACTAGCAGCCATGAGATCTCTATTGGAGAGTTGGGTGGAAGGAAGTAAGAGACAGGGCTCTTACTTCCTTCCACCCAACTCTCCAATTAGAACTTGAAGTGGGTGAGGTTGAGGAGTGAACAATTCAATGGCAGAGACATGGAAAGCAGGTACATACTGTATATAATGTCAATGTTGGCACTAGAGGATTAAAGGTAATACTCTGCTGGCACTAAAAGTGTTAATAGCAATACTCTAGGAAAGTGCTGCTACTGAAGGGTTAGGGCAATACAAAAAGGGGCATGGGTGGAACTAAGACTGGGCTAGGGGCACAGCCGCGGTCGTGGTAGGAGTTAGGACGGGGAGTGGGCGTAATGGGAATTCTGGGGAATTTGGACAGGATTTCAGCCCTGACTGTGTCCCTACAGTTGGGACAATCCCGTCCAAATAGGGACACCTGGCAACCCTGGCTGGCACTGAAGGGTTAATAGCAATACTCTGAGAAAGTGCTGGCACTGAAAGGGTTAATGACAATACTCTAAGAGGGCTAGGCCACACTAATGTGGTTTAAGCACAATGGGATTGCGATCTGATCAGACTAGGGCACCAAGGTAGCTAGAAACAGCCCTGCTCTCTGAGTGTTATCCGGTATCTTGCCAGTCCTCCTGGAGGACTTTGGTATGTGCAGGGGAGCTCTCCCCTCTCCCTCCCTCCCTCCCAACCACTCCCACCCTCTGCGCTGTAGTGTAGGGGACCCCTCCCAAACCTAAACGCTAGGGTTTTAACTTTAAAATGTGCCCAGAAATAGACTTACCTGGCCTCTTTCCCTCAGCTCTCGTAATAGCCGGCAGATGCTGCCAGTCCAGCCCCTATTGATACTCGGATGTAGCAGTAGAGGCAGAGGGAACTAAGGTGGGTAAGTTTATTTCTGGGTTTATTGAAACCCTTAGGGTTGGGGGCTCCCAGGGGTGCCCCTACCATGAAGCAAACTGAAATATTTGCTCAGGGCGCGCCCCTGCGGAACACAAAAGGTGGCAGTTTTAAAAAAAATCTTCCTTCCTGCAATACTGCATTTCAGCACCAGTCCACCTATCATTAAGTCAGCCCTCCATTCCACCAATAAGTGTTAAGTTGTCCCTCTAATCCACCAGTCAGTGTTAGTCAGCCTACTACACCTATGTTCCCTGATGAAGCCATGCCCACTTCTCATGCTGCCACCCGTCTGCTGATAGGCAGCATTTAAAAGTTGTTTCAGGTGTCAAAAACCCTAAGAACACCCCTGGGGGGGCCCTACATTACAGAAAATGTTATATTTGGTGGCAGAAATACCCTTTAATTGCAAAAAGTGCTCTAAAAAAATCCCATCATTAAATGAGATTTTCTCGAATATGCGCTATAAAAAAATGTTCTCTATTCAACAACTTTCCTAAATTCTTTAAAGCCTGGCAACACTTGTATATAGACCCAAGATCATTCTGAAATAAGATAACCTCTTGTTCTAGTATTGTATAACTTAAAGAAAAGCTAAGGATTGCTTCTACAACTCAGCTTGCACCATAATTCTTGGGGGGCGGGGGAAGGAAGAAATAAAAATTATATGTAATGGTTATTTATATATTGCATTTGTGTAAAGGTCCCTTTTATTATTTGTTCCCACCCTCCCTTTAAATTTAAACGTATTTTATATCTTATTTGTACATGTTCTTTATACTCTTATATAGATATAACATCGGGTAGCAGTGCATCGTCCTGTAAATATATGTGTTATATGACTATATAATCCTACTACTGAACAATTACTGTAAAAATTCAACAAGAATTTGTTTATAAAAAGTTTGTTATCCACCAGAACTCCAAGATCTTTTTCCAACAGAGATTTACTTAGCTTAGAGCCATTTATAGTATCAGCAGCACGATGATTTTTACGCCCAAAATGTATGACCTTTTAATAAATATTGAATCTCATTTGCCATCTAGCTGCCCAATGTGACAATCTACTGTATATACTTGAGTATAAACCAATGTTTTAAGGCTTTAAAAACAGCCTGAAAACTGAACCTCGGTTAATATTCGAGTCAACCACTTACAATGTCATGCGGTGGCAGGATGTGACATCACATGGAGGCGGGGCTAGCATCCTAGGGGTGGGGAGGTGGGGTTAGGGCGGAGTTAAGGGCGTTCCATGGGGGTGGTCAGCAAAAGGGGGCATAATCGACGCTATAGTCTCCTCCCGGTCACAGGAGTCTGGGGTGGTCTTGCGGGTGTGCAGGAGACCACCCCAGAATGAGGGAGACTCTTGTGAGATGGGGGAGGGGTGGGATACCTGGAGTAGTGACCTCATTCAGAAGCAAAGAGGATGCAGAGAATGCGGCCGCCGGACAAGGTAGGAGTAGGCAACTAAAAAAATATACAGAGCAGCTAACCAGTCCCCAGTACTTGAAGATAGGGGTAAAACCTCCTTAATTTGTGCATATAACATACCAACTTAAAAAGTTGGTTTGTTATATGCACATATAAAGGAGGTTTTACCTCTATTTGCAAGTATTAGAGACTGGACAGCCCTTTTTTATAATTTTTGGAGTGGTCTACATTGGTGATGGTGAGGTGGTCACTGCAGATGTTTGGAAATTACAACTCCCAGCAACTAAAGCATGCTGGTAATTATAGTTTCCAAACATCTGGAGTGGCAAGGAATAGGGGGTTACTGTGTGGGATTTACTAACTCAAAACAATACAGAATCAGGAGGATGGTATCTGTAGTTAAAGGGCATCTATAGTGGGAAAATTAACTTTTTTTTCTTTCTTTCCATGAGTTTTATAATTCCCCCCAACCCCCAGAGTGTCTGTATTTACTTAAGTTTCCCTCTCTGTCCTGAGATACACAAGTTAGAAGAAGACATGATTGCATTCCTGTTCTCCTACTCATACTGTCATTCAAATCCCTGTGACGTGATCCTCTTCCCTGCTCAAGTCCCTCCCTCCTCCATGCTCTGTAATAAACATAGAGATAAGAGCATTAGCAGGGGGAGAGAGGTAGCTTTGATGGCAGAGATAAGGCTGCACTTGACCCCCTTTTTGATAGACTTCAATGATTGATGATGGCTCACAAAGAGAGAGATCATATTTTATTAGGTGCGTGGGTGTAATTTTCAGGATGTTGAACTTTTAACTCCTACTGCACATGATAAGCTTGTCGGTTAGCCGGAGTTGAGACATGGAGGAGGTAACAGAGGGGAGGGGGAAGGGGGGAGTGCTGCACAGAGATCTGACACTATGGAAAAACAAAGTCACTGGCAGTGGTAGGATAAAGGCAGCACAGAGTACATGAATTTAACTTTACAATGGTCCAATGTGTTTCACTATATATGCCCTTTAAAGATTGCCTTCTGATTCTGTATTGTTTTGAGTTTTTAGTTGCCCTTTAAATGGACAGCAGAATATAGCCACACTGGATTTGGCTATTACTGTATGGGACTGCTGTATGGGAATTCTGCTGTCCATTTAAATGGCAGCTAAAGCCTCAAAACAATACAGAATCAGAAGGCAATATTGGTCATATTTTCTGCTCTCGGTTTATACTTGAGTCAATCACTTTTACTCTTTTTTCAGGTAAAATTTGGTACCTCAGTTTATACTGGGTCAGTTTATACTCGACTATATAAGTATCTAGAAATGCCTGTAACAATTGTACATACTATGTAGCTTAAAATTGTCGCCAAAGTTTTGTGTCCTCTGCAAACACAAAGATCTTGCTGACAATACCCTCTTCCAAATATATATACACACACACACACACACACAATATATTTATTGTAATTCAGTACAACTACTATGGTGGTTTGGACCTGACAAAAGGAAGTTTCCTGTGAGTGAAACGAACTAGAGTGGAACGTATATAAAGTCCCTTGCTCTAAAGGACCTTAATCTCAAGGACATAGAAAAAGAAGGGCATTTAATCATTTGATGGTTGTATGGTGTGTGTGAAAGTTTGAAAATAAATTTGAAAATAAGGATTGTTTGTACTGTGATAAGGACTGTGTGTGCAGGACTGTGTGTGCAGTAAGCAGATTAACCTTTCTTCTAGTTAAAGGGGTGTTTTGTTTTTTCCCTCTCTTCCTGGCTCTTGCACTACTTGTGTGGGAGCTGGGGCATTTAGTTAAATAGGATTCACATTGGTTTGACCTGTGGTTTGGACCTAACAAAAGGAAGTTTCCTGTGAGTGAAACGCGTATAAAGTCCCTTGTTCTAAGGACCTTGATCTTAAGGACATAGAAAAAGAAGGACATTGAAACAAGAAGGGCAATTAAACAAGGTTTGTGCGTCACTGTGCTGGTGTTGTGTGTTAGAAGGGACAGTTTTGTCGGTACCATGCAATGTGCATCCTGCCACATTTATAGGAACTTGGAGCAGATGTTCCAGGGGACCTATGTCAGTGTCAGGTGTGAGTGGTTTGCCCATTTGGAAGCTGAGGTGGAGAGTCTAAGGGGGCAGCTTGCAGCATTGCAAGGATTGGCAAATCTGGGGGGACAGCAGGCACTGGCTGGGGCAAGTATAGAGGTGGGTGGAAGTGGGACAGGGAAGGTTGAGGGGGGAGGTAGTTTTGTTAGAGTTACTAGGGGTAGTGGGAGACTGAAGGGTAGGGTTGCTTCTTCCCAGATTGCCCATCCCAACAGATTTGCCGTCTTAGGTGATGAAGTGGAGGAGGACAGCTAGGAATTAGCATGTATGGAGGGGGCTAGTCCCTTGAGCACCCAGGGGACTGCCATCTCTGATACAATGGAGGAGGAACTTAGGATCAAGAATGCTAGGCAGGTGGTAATGGTAGGGGACTCCATTATAAGGAAGGTAGATAGGGTAATCTGCCGCCAAGGCCCTACATGCTGAACATTGCCTGCCTAGTGCTAGGGTTCGGCATGTGGTGGATCGTGTAGACAGATTATTGGGTGGGGCTGGGTGTGACACGGCGGTTTTGGTTCACATTGGTGCCAATGACAAAGTTAGAGGAGGAGGTGAGGTCCTTAAACATGATTTCAGAGAGCTAGGGACCAAGTTAAAGTGGAACTGTGGTCCAAAAATGACTTTAGGTAAATTGACAGAAATTGCTCTCCTGAGAATTTATGCAATTTATTTTCATTGTTTATTTTGCATAGTTTTGAAGATATTTACTTTTTGGGTGTGATATGGCAGCAGCATCACCAGATCCCCTGCACTTCCTGCTTCCTGCTATGAAACCATGTCAGTCAATCTGCCCTGTGTCTCCTCCTCCACTTTGCAGCCCCCCTGGTCCCTCCCACTCATGGACCCCATGGTCCCTCTAGTTGAAGGCCTCCCTTGGCCGATTCTCTTACAGACCCATGTGGCCCCACCCACTCGCTGATGCATAGGCCCCGCCCACACATGTGCTTAAGTCCCGCCCACCCATGGCCGCTAAAGCCCCACCCACTCATGGGTGCACAAGCCCCACCCACCCATGGGTGTCGTGGGCCACTCACACACCCCCCACTTACCTTCTCTGTCAGGACTTCACACAGCAGAGAGAAGGAGGGAATTCCTGTTTCCCTCACACACTGAGGGAGTCTGAGGCTGTGCTCACCGGCAGCCCTGTGCAGGAGAAGCCTTAGGAATGTCACGTAGAGAGGTGGTTGTTGGCTCATTTGAAAGGTAGGAAACTGGCCTTGTTTGGAGACCACATTTCCCTTTAAAAGCAAGGACCTCCTGGGTAGTGTTTTCAGAAACACTAAGCGATAAGTGATAAGCCAGGGAGACAGCGGGAGCTTATGAGCATTAATGTGTGGCTAAGAGGGTGGTGTAAGGAAGAAGGGTTTGGGTTTATTGAGAACTGGGAAGACTTTGCTGTCAGCTACAGGCACTTTAGTAGGGATGGATTGCACCTCACTGATGGTGGTGCAGCTGTTTTAGGAGAGAAGATGGCTAGAGGGTTGAGGAGATTTTAAACTAGGTTGGGGGGGTATAAGCAGTCTCACTGGGATAGATAGCCCAGGAGGAAAGCAGGGTGTAGATAGGCCAATGGTGGGTGGAAAGGGGGTGGGGCTAGCATAGGGCATAGTAAGGCATGTGTATTAAAGTGTATAAATAAATTACAGGATCATAATCTACAATGTATGTTTGCAAATGCGAGAAGCCTGGCTGACAAAATGGGTGAATTGGATGAAAATTATGATGTAACAGGTATAGAAGAAACGTGGTTGAACAGTTCTCACGACTGGGCAGAAAAATTTAGAAGGATATGCCTGGTTTAGGCATGACAGAGAAAAAAGGAAAGGGGGAGGAGTATGTGTTTATGTTAAAAAATAATTGAAGCCAAATTTAAAAGTGATAACTGGCGATATGGATGTTAAAGTGGAGGCAATATGGGTGGAATAAGGCAACAGGAAAGGGGGTAATGACATTGGTGTCTGCTATAAGCCGCCAAATGCTAGCAGAAAGGAAGTGTGTCAGCTTCATATGCAGTTGGCAAGGGCTGCAAGTTTAGGGAATGTGCTCATTATGGGGGACTTTAATTACCCTGACATTGATTGGTGTATTGGAACTGCCATCACAGAAAAAGGCGATGAGTTCCTGAATTTGCTGCAGAATAATTTTCTCTCACGAGTGTGTTGAAGTTCCTACTAGAAAAGGAGCTCTGTTGGATCTGGTAATATCTAACTCGTGGAGCGCATTATAGATATAAAGGTAACTGGAGGCTTAGGGAATAGTGACCATGAAATAGTGTCGTTTGGACTATGTTATCGAAAGGAAAAGTGTGCTGGGTTAACAAAGACTTTTAATTAAGGGAAGGCAAATTTTGCCAGGTTAAAATTACCTCTTCAGAATGTCAACTGGGATAATGTATTATCAGGTAAAGTTACTGAACAGAAGTGGACTGTGTTTAAGGAGATTTTAAGCCAGTTCACATCTAAATTTATACCTTTGGGAAATATATGTAAAAAAAATAAATCTGCGCCCATGTGGCTGAATTCTGATGTAAAGAGGCAAATAGAAAGGAAGAAAAAGGCATTTAAAACCTTTCAGTCATTAATAATGAAGTTAGGATAGCTGAACAAAGCCTAAATTTTTTTTAAAGTATATTAATAGTAAGAAGATGAGGACTGAGAATTTGGCACCATTAATTAATGGGGATAAGTTAGTTACGGAGGATGGCGATAAAGCAGATGTCCTGAATATTTTTTTCCCTCTGTATACACTATAGAAGATCCAAGTACAGATATCATAGAGTATAGTAGCAATAATGGTATAAAATATTCAAGTGCACTTTGGTTAACCGAGGATATGGTACAGAAAGAACTAAATAAGGTTAATATTAATAAATCTCCGGGACCGGATAAAATACATCCTCGGGTACTTAGGGAGCTAAGTTCAGTTGTATCTAGGCCATTGTTCCTTATTTTTGCAGATTCCCTCATGTCCGGTGGTGTGCCTCTGGATTGGAAAAAGGCTGATGTTATTCCAATATTCAAAAAGGGTAGCCGGGTTCACAGCCGGGTAATTACAGGCCTGAAAGTTTAACTTCAGTGGTGGGGAAGATACTGGAAAGTTTAATAAGGGAAAAGGTTCTAGATTATGTTTTAAGGATTGACATTATAAGTAGTAACCAGCATGGATTTAACTAACTTGCTGGCTTTTATGAGGAAGTGAGTAGCATAGCAGTAGATGTAGTTTACTTGGATTTTGCAAAGGGTTTTGATACAGTTCCCCATAGGCAACTATGTATAAGCTAACGTTCTTGATGATGAAGAGCTTTATAACATCGGCGCACACCGGAACAACACGAGTCTCAACTCACTTCTTAGATAAAAACAATTACTTTATTTAAGCGTCTTACGCCATAACACTACAAACATGTAGAAGGGAATCCCGCCTTACGCGTTTCGAGCCCGATATGGCTCTTACTCATAGGCTCGATATGTATAAGCTAAGGTCTGTTGGTCTGGGGAGGCACATTTCTACATGGATAGAAAATTAGTTAATGAATAGGATGCAGGAGTAGTTATTAATGGGGCCTTATCATTATGGACTAAAGTGCTAAGTGGGGTGCCACAGGGTTCTGTGTTTGGGCCGCTTCTATTTATAAGGTTTCTGTGTTTGCTGACGACACAAAACTTTGACGACCATTAAAAACTTCAGAGGATGTGCAATTGTTGCAGGGGGATCTAGATAGATTGTCACATTGGGCTGCTAAGTGGCAGATGAGAATTAATGTTGATAAATGTAAGGTGATGCATTTTGGACTTAAAAATCCTTGTGCTGCTTATACTATTAATGGCTCTTTGTTAAGTGAATCCCTGTTGTAAAGGGATCTTGGAGTTTTGGTGGATAACAAACTTAAAGGTAGCAAGCAGTGCCAGGCGGCAACAACTAGAGCCAGCATGGTATTGTCTTGTATAAAGAGAGGTATGGATTCAAAGGAGGAAAATGTAATTCTCCCTCTTTACAAAGCATTGGTAAGGCCTCATTTGGGATATGCAGTGCAATTTCAGAATCCTGTGTAAAAAAAGGACATCTTTGAAATGGAAAGGTTTCAGAGTAGGGCATCTAAATTAATAAGGGGGAGCTTGAAAATGAAGAGAGACTGGAAAAGTTACAATTATGTATGCTGGAGAAAAGGCGCTTGCGTGGGGATATGATTACTGTGTATCAATACATTAACGGGCCATACAATAAATTATCTGGGGCATTGTTCACTAATAGAGCATGTCAGAGGACACGGCCATCCCTTAAGACTTGAAGAAAAAAGGTTTAGGCTTCAAGTTCGGAAAGGCTTTTTCACTGTGAGAAGGGTAAAGCTATGGAACTGTCTTCCAGTTTACGTTGTTATGGCAGGTTCATTGGTCAGTTTAAAAAAAAAGCAGGATGAGTTTTTGCAGACAAGGAATATTGCATGTTACTGGTATTGATACATAGAGTTGATCCAAGGAAATTTCCGATTGCCACTTGGAGTCAGGAAGGAATTTTTTTCCCCCTTTTAAATTTGGTGGGGTTTTTTTGCCTTCCTCTGGATCAACAGTTAGGCAGGAAATGAGAATATTGCTAGATGGGTTGGACTGGATGGACATATGTCTTTTTCAACCTCAAATACTATACTATACTATACTCTCTGATCCAGCAACTAATTTTCTATCCATGTACTAATGTACTACCCAAGCCCAGGTAATGTATAGATTATAGTCCTGCCCTTCCAAGCAGTTCCAAGCAACGCCAGTCAACAATTACCAGAATGTAAGTGTAAGCTATGTCTAACATAATTATTTCTGTTATTAGAAAATGTATGTTTTTGAGTCCATTAAAGTTCCTGGAAGAGATTTTCATCTAATAAAACTTGTTATGCATGGCAATAAAAAATATTTTGTTTTTATCAAATTTATCTTTATATATGTTATAGTATAGATTGTCCTAAATAAACATAGAAAGGACTGCGATCCGAAACAAGTAGTCTGTGCTTTACTGGAAAATACACACTGTATATGTTGCCTTACATTCCACCCATACCCCTTTTTTCTTCACTTGTTTCTTCAGTTTATGATACTCACAGTAGAGTACACATGTACCTAGGTTGAGGCCCAGGGGCGTAACTACAAGGGAGAAACGGGAGCAACCACAGGGGGGCCCAGGAGCCAAGGGGGCCCTATCTTCCTATTTTTACTATGACAGATATAGCCTCCCTCCAGAAAATCACTGTGGATGAAGCATGGATAGGGGCCCTATTATAGTTTTGCTGGGGGCCCAGTGATTCCTAGTTACGCAACTGTGGCAGACATTTTTGTGAGAGTGTAAGGATGTTCTATTCTATAAACACTTTTTTTTGTTATTTCAGCAATATTGTGTCCTGCTCCAATACTGCCTCTTAGAGGCTATTTTACCCCAGTGCAGATATCTTATGCAGCAGGGGATCACCTATCAGTTTCATGTGACAAGGGATATGTTCTTTTGGAGGTAAGTTTAAGTAAACATCTATACTATTGGAATCTTGTGTACATAAAGGACATCTTGGAAATTGAAAGGGCTCAGAGAAGTGCAACATAATTAACAAGGGGACTGTGGGAGCTTGAATATAATGACAAATTGGATTAGTAACAATTATGCTTACTAGAGAAAAGCTGCTTGCATGTGGATATGTCTTCGTATCTTCAAGTTCAGAAAGGGTTTTTCACCGTTAGAACGGTAAAACTAAGGAACTGCCTTCCATTGGTGATGGCAGGCTTATGGGATAGTTTTTTAAAAAAAACTGGAGGAGTTCCTAAAAATAAAGAATGTTGCATGTTGCTGTTATTGATTAAAGGACAACTAAAGCCACAGAACAACACTGAACCAAAAGGCAGAACACCTTGAAATATAACCAGTAATCTGTGTCTTACCTCTCATTTTGATAGGGGCACTGGGAAATTTTCCTAAATAACATATGGTTTGTGCTTTACTTCACAGCATTCTAGTTTCACACAGTTTGGTCAAATACCATTATGTTCTGCACATGCTCAGTCCTTAGCTATGGCAGAAACTTGTTACAGTTGGTCACACCCATTAACAATCTGTAGCCAATCCTTTTACAGGACAGATAAAGCAAGGAAGCATGTGACTGAGGTCAGGAGGTGTGGCCATAAACACAGATACTTAATCCAGTTCTTAACAGGCTTACATGTACTTTAATCCAATTTACTGAAGTGGGATTATATAGATTATTGGTGTTTTTAGGGGGGTTGTTTTCAGATTCTGGAGTATAAAAAATTGTGTTTAGTTCTCCTTTAATAAAGTTGGAATTGATCCAGGGATTTTTCGGATTGCCACTTGGATTTTTTTTTGCCTTCCTCTGGATCAACAGTTAGGCCCAGGTTGGACCAGATTGACGCATATCTTTATTCAATCTCAAATACTATACTTGTACACATGTGCGATCACATGGGCCGACCTGTGATGCATGATGTGTATGAACGCCCGTTCCAGCTGATAATTGTGTCGTGTATGGGCACTCTATAGTCCGAAAACGATATCGTTGCCTGACCAGCCAGGCAGATCTCCGAATGAGCGGCCATTTTGGCCCGTTGGTACACATGGTGCAATAACAAACATGGTGGCGGAATTAGTATTCTTGTTTCCGAGAGCTGCCAGCCACTACCTTCTTTTACCACTTCTTTACCACTTTTACCACTGTGGGAAAACAGATGCAGGCATGGGTAGGAGGGCCCCCCCGCAAGAGTTAGGGAAGGGGCCTGTGGGGGCTGCAAGGGGGTGGGTCCCCATGAGGGGGGGGCCATGAGGGGCCCTTTAGAACAACGGAGGGGGCACAGCTGGAAGGGGCCAAAGGAGGCATAGACCCTACATTACTCCAGTACCAGCCACTTTAGAAAAGAAAATACAAACTACAAAGGAAAAAAAGACCCCTTAATCAGCATCCACCGCTATGTACACCCAATAAATCTATAAGCCCAACTGGCCAATAAGAGCACAATTTGAATTATCAAAGTTCACATAAAATTTTATTACTGGAAACCCCACACATATATATATAAAGTGCACAAAATGAATAAAACATGATTAAAACACAAATACAGTTCAGTGGCACAGCATGTTTTTGAAAAACATAAAGGGGATTACTGATCCCTCACCTTTATGGGACTTGAGTCAGTAAGGGTGGGGGAATGAGCTGGTGATCTGTGTAATAAACTCTTGAGAAGAGAATTAGAATAGAATTACAGATTAGGGCCAACATTTCCAGGTGGTCTGAATACTGAGATTGATTTTGACTGCTTTTTATAAGATTAACTACATCTACATTGTATTGGAATATATATTGTATAAAGAAGCTTTACAGCCTTGAATAAGTTCCTTCTGCCCCAACTGTACTTCGATATTGTGTGTTTCAAAATATAGAATTGAACAGAATCATCTAGGGATGTAAATAGTTACTTTTGTTTCAAATAGCCATTAGATAAGTGAGGAGGCCAAAGCTGATATAGTAACAAGGGAAGATTGTTAACTATATAGATATGTTACCACTTTTCTACTGTATCAAGCAATGTTGAAACCCACACTTATGACACGCCTCTTACTATGTGAGCCGCTTTAAAAGAAGGGGGCAGATAGTCTGACATCAGCCCTGACAAAGCCCGCTGTAGGCGGATTGGCTGTAGCCCCTCCTCTCTCTGTTTAATAATTAATTATGTAGGTAATTTCTTTAGTCTCCAGTTTCTTTTCTTTCTCTTTTTCCTTTTCTGGAGGGTAGCACACCATCCGTATAATTGTTGTTGTAGAGCACAATTTTGAGAAGGTGTAAGATATATAGCTATCAGAATGGCCTTCTCACTAAAAGAGTTAGATTGGGATTCAGATATACCCAAAGTATTTACAAGTGACGATACATCAAATGGGGCAAAAAATGGGGATGGACTAAAGGCATTTCTTAACAATATAAGAAATCCATTTTAACTGAATTAAGATTAAAATTGGAAATCACTAGTATTGAGAGGTATGAGGCTAATCATATGATACCCAGAGGATTGAGACTGAAACTTTTGCCTGATGTGAATCTCCTTAAAGGGGATGATGGAACTTTTCGCCAACAATGGGAAGATCAATTGTCTAAATGATAAATGGGTATCATGAAATTGATTATACAAAGAAGCTCAGTTTTATTGGATGAAATCAGATTAAAGCTAAACTCACTGACATTAGAATTAGATAAATTTAAAGATAATGTGGAATTTATTAGGATGAATGAGTTGCTTAGGAAATATATTGAAAAAACACAAAATGAAATTAAAGATCACAAAAAGAAAAAATTCCAAAGAGACATTGAGGATTACAGAAAGGGAAAAATTTATAGCCTTGAATTTCACAATAGAAATGAAGTAGGTAGGGATGAAGAAAAAGATGTCCCTTTAGGGGAAGAAAGAAACGGGTCCGAAGGAGTAAATGCAAAAGAAAGAAAATCTCCACCCAAGCTACGAGATAGGAGTAGGTGGAGAGACAGGAGAAAAAGGGGGGGGGTTAAAGGGATGTGAGATCATTAATTTAACTAATGAGGATTTTGATGATCACACGCTCTCCTTGCTATCTAAAGGGTTGAGATTTGCACCAAATGCCAAGCTTAATACATTTGAGGTCATACATACAAAAAATTTTTGGTTGCACTCTAATATGGATGTACAAAACCCCAATTTTCTATAAATTTGAGGTCATCAAAGATCTTCATCTTTTTGCAAGGAGGTGTGTCATCACCAAAATCTTCAGTCATCAATCTACAGCTGAGTTGAAGTCACAGAACTTAGAAACATTAATATCATTAATAGAATTATAAAATAAATCAGAAAGTGTCCCCCCATCAGACTGTGATATAGGATCACCTGGAGCCCTTCTCTATCAAGTTTTCCTATGATTAATAATTATGTACGTTTGGTTGAGAAATCCAACAAATGGGAGAACCCATGTTGATTAATCATAATTTAAAGGGCATGTCCACCCCCAAAACTATAATCCCCCCAACTACTGGCCCACCCATGTAGTGTAGTGTAATCCTTACCTCACATCCCAGCTCCATAGGGTACTCCTGTAGTCCCCCCCCAAAGTGCCAAAAACTGCCCACCAGGAGGCTAGCAGAGTCCATATAGGACTCTGCCTGCTACCTTGCCTCCGTAGATATTTGCCATGCGTGCTGCAGCGCTTCTCCCCCCTCCCTCCCCCTCCCTCCCCCTCCCCTCCTCTCCTCCCGTTCTACTATCCCTCCCCCTAGCAAAATCCTCCTTAATAAGTTGTTCCCCCATGTCTCCCAGCCCCAACCGCAATTTTTTATTTTCAAAAGCTCCCCAAACTCTTACTTACCCTCCGCTTTCCTCCGCTGCACTGAATGACCGTCAGCCGCGTCGGACTGCCTCACGTGATTGGCTGCCGCTCAGCCAATCACAGACGCGACTGCCGGTCCCGCCCCTCTGCTTGCATTCTCGCAAGCAGAGAGCCGGCAGTGCGGCGGAGGAACGAGGGGAGGTAAGAGTTTGGGGGGCTCTCTGAAAAAATTTTTTACGCGGTTGGGGCTGGGAGACATGGGGGAACATCATATTAAAAATGATTTTTAAGGGTGGACATACCCTTTAACCAAAAGGAACGAGTAGCATTAACTAATTTGAAAAAACAGGATGATTTAATTACCCGTATAAAGGAGGGAATGTGGTGATAATGCACAAAAACATCTATAAGAAAGAGATAATGAGACAGCTAAAAGATAAGGAGCAGTATACTAAATTACAGTATAATCCAATAGAGGAAATACAAAGAGAATTAAGGAAACTATTGGATTTGGGAAAAACTTCAGGAGTCTTTAATAGCAAAAAATTGTAGTACCTATATAAATTACATTCAAGGACACCCACATTTTACACAATACCCAAAGTCCATAAAAATAAGGATAATCCACCTGGGAGGCCAATAGTGTCTGGGATCGATGGACCCACGGAGCGATTCGCTATATAGACACGACACTGAGACCATTTATGTCATCTTTGACATCAATTGTCCAAGACACACATGATGTGTTAAGTAAGCTGGAAAATATATATGTGGAAGAGAACACTATATTGGTAACCTTGGACGTGGAAAGTTTATATTCATCGATCCCACACACTGTTGGCCTCCAAGCTTGCAAAATCTTCTTAGAGAGTAGGGGTAACAATATGCCAACCCATACTGACTTTACATTAAAACTCTTGGAATTTGTATTAACACAAAATGTCTTTCTGTTTGATGGCGCCTATTATAGGCAAGCTAGAGGCACGGCTATGGGGGCATCCTGCGCCCCCACATATGCCTGCCTTCACTTGGGATACTGGGAGCAAGTTGATATCGAGGTGACTTGGAAACAATCAAACATGAGATATGTAGATGATATTTTACTGCTGTGGAATGGGGGACTAATGAATTGGAAGCATTCGTGAACGAATTGAACAATAACCATAAGAATATAAAATGAACTATGGAATACAGTAGAGAGCATGTGACCTTATCAGCCATCCTCCAAAAAGTCTTATTAGGGAATTCCTATTGGACAATTCCTCAGATTGAAAAGAAACTGTACCAAACCAGGTGATTTTTACAGTCTGAAGGGTTAACAAACATGTTCATTGATAACGGGTCCCAAAGAGACCATCATGAGAGGATTTAAAGGGGCATGTAAGGCACCAAGGGATCAACTAATTTATGCTAATCTAAAACTGAGTTGAAAGACTCAGATTGAAATCCACTTGATTATAACAGACAACCAGCAGTGGCCAGAGTTGAAGGATATTCTGCAAAAATACTGCCACCTGCTATATCAAGATAATGACAGCTAGAAAAGCTAAGAATCTTAAAGACATGTTGAGTCCGAGCCACTACACCCTGTCCTTATGAGGAAAGGGAATCAATAACTAAATGGCTAGGGAAAACATCAGTAAAGAAAATAAGGGTAATTTTAAGTGTGGCAAATGCCTTCTAAATCCTTAGATCCTGTATCAAGCAATATTGAAACCCACACTTATGACACACCTCTTACTATGTGAGCCGCTTTAAAAGAAGGGGGCAAATAGTCTGACATCAGCCCTGACGTACGCAGAGCAAAACGCGTGTTGGCCCAGTTCTCGTGGGTAAAAATTAGTCTAAGGGCTAGGCCACACTGAAACGCAAATGCAATCGCAATCGCATGCGATTTCATGTGCGATTTTGTTGCGTTTGCGCTTGCGATTTCTTCAATAAGTATAGGAAATCGCATGCGATTGCGATTAAAAATGCAGAGCGCAAAACGCAATCGCACCGAAAAACGTGCGTTTTTTTGCGTTGCTGCGTTTTCAATTATTTTTTAAAAACGCAAGCGCAATCGCAAGCGCAAACGCAAAAAAAACGCAGCAGTGTGGCCTAGCCCTAAAAGCTGGATATTTTGTGATGTGAAAGAGCCGAAGTTCCCCTGTTAGAGTCTCCCAGCTGCGATCTGAGCTAAACTAAACTGGGTAAAGGTAGGATGCATTAGCATACAATTATCAAGTCCCGGGGAGTGAGACATACCACTGCATATACATGGCCCGATGTTTGGGTGGACAGTGACCGTCAGCATTTTCCATATTGCCGAGACATTGGTGGAACAGAATAGGATTGCATTTGGATTGAACCTCTGAATAACTGGGGTGATCTGTGACTGTACCATTAAGTGTTGGGGATGTATTAGAGCTCTGGTATTTCACACACATTCTGAGAATCGGACAATAGGATTACCCTAGAATTATAATTCCAGCTGAAACCATCGACTCCCACTTGAGGAACTGTATTTATGTGTTTTTAATCATGTTTTATTCACTTTGTGCACTTTATATATATATGTGTGGGGTTTCCAGTAATAAAATGTTATGTGAACTTTTATCATTCAAATTGTGCCCTTATTGGCCAGTTGGGCTTATAGATTTATTGGGTGTACATAGTGGTGGGTGCTGATTAAGGGGTCTTTTTTTCCTTTGTAGTTTGTATTGGATATATATTACCCTAGCACGACCCATATTCCTAGTAGGATGTGTTTTTTCTGCTATAACCGTATATGGATTGGCTGTAGCCCCTCCTCCCTCTGTTTAATAACTTTAGAAAAAGAGCAGATTGCTACTGTCACATAGTTTCTAAGCAGGAAATGCAGAGTTTCTGGTAATTGTGCCTCCATATCTCACATAGGAGCATTTTTATAAACAATCACTATTTAGCTATCACAATGACAAATAGCACGATTTTCACCTTATTTATAAAATCCTCGTTTTTTCTTTCGCCTTTGCGGGAAAAGTATTGCTGCGGCGATGTGTGACGGTGGTTTTCGTCTTATTCATTACATTAAGTGTGGTATCACTGCAAAAAGAGAAATTGCTCTCTAGTGTAATTTCAGAGCTATTTTTGTCATTTTTCTGTTAAAGTTATTTATAAATAGGTGAAATTTCTCCTTTTTGCCCCTTTTCTCTGTTTTGTTGCATTTTTTGCAGTTTTACCAGAATTGTCGCCAAACATCATTATGGGAGTGTTCCATTAACATGACTATTTCTTACACAGCACTATGGTATGTTCCCATATTAATGTAACTTGTTTGATAATTAGCTGCAGTTTGCTGAAAATAAGCAATACAAAAAAATGTGTCCTATTAATAAAATAGAGAAAATTCACCTTCTGCGTTTAACACTATCATATCCTTATAAAATATTTTGAGTTTCACACTATTAATCATATCCTATTAATAAAATAGAGAAAAATTGTCTTTTGAGCATTACACTATTTATTATTTCTTTGGCTGAAAAAAACAACAAATGCTATTTTTAAATAACAAGAATGAAAAACTACCAGGGAGTATTACCTATTTACCATTGTATGTGCTGAACCTTTTTAGCATTATTAGTGCTACTTTTTGTTACATACCGGTAATTTTCCCTTTTGATGAAAATTAGGCTTTCAAATAACTTTGATGAAAAGTTAAAAGTTTAAAAAATTGTGGTAAAGTCTGGTGGGGAAAAAAGCAAAAGTAATGCCCTTTAAAAATATGTCCCACAGACCCCTATTTGACTTTATTGGTAAATAAAGCAAATCAGAGCCTTAAAAAAAAAAAATCAATCTTAAATAAGCGAAAAATAAACCTTAAAAAAGCAAAATCACAGATCATATTACAGTAAATGCTGGAAAATAGTCTAACACCCCCTGGGTACTTATTAGTATTGAGAAACACTCCACAATGTACTAACACCTTCCACCGACCCATTGGCAGGCTAAAAAATGGCCACTTATGCGTTTTCGCCACCTCAGACTTGGCAAATTGGAATGGTTAACCTTAACGCAAAAATACACTTTTCACCATTTTATAAAGATGCTTGAGCGGTAACCACAGCGATGTATGGCGAAAAAGTAGTGGTAATGACCTTTCGCCACTGGTTAGCACCAGTAAATAGCGAAAAGCCCAAATTTGGCAAAAAGGCAGCGTTAAAGAAGGCGAAAAGTTTAACGAACCTTTATAAATATGCCCCATAAAAATGTAAATATCTTTAAAACTATGTAAAATAATGAAAGTATGTTGCAAAAATACTCAGGAAAGAAATTTCTGTCAATTAACCCAGTCATTTTTGGACCACAGTTACCCTTTCATTTTCTGCTACACAGCCTTGTAATATTAAGAAGTGGCACCAGTACGGAACCCTGAGACACTTAGAACTTTAGCACAAGTAGATGTCTGTTTGTGATCCAATAATCAATTCTCTATCCATGTACAATTTTTTTTTTCGAGGCCAACAGTACTCAGTTTATACATTAGTCACGTATGTGGCACAGTATCAAAAGCTTTAGCAAAATCCAAGTAAACTATACCCCTGCTATGACTGAATCTTAATTCATGCTCACTTCTTCATAAAAAGTTAAGTTGTCTGGCATGATATATTTCTCATATTGGTATTACAGGTTTTTTCCAATCCAGCAGCATATCACCAGACAAAAGTGAATCATAGGGCTAGGCCACACTGCTGCAGTTTTTCTGCATTTGCGCTTGTGTTTTTTCAAATAGTTGGAATCGCGGCACCGCACCGAAAACACGCGTTTTCGGGTGCAATGCGATTGCGCTTTGCGTTCTGCATTTTAAATTGTATTTGCATGCGTTATCCTATACTTCATGAAAAAAACGCATGCGCAAACGCAACGAAATCACTCATGAAATCACATGCGATTCCGTGTGCGATTGCGTTTGCGTTGCAGTGTGGCCATGCCCTAAAAAGATAAGAAACAGTGTTCTAGATAAACTGGACTAAGCTCTCTTAAGATACGAGGATGTAGTCCATCCGGTCCAGGGGCTTTATTGATATAAACATTGTCTAATTGTTTCCATACCATATCCTCTGTCAGCCAGAGTGAATATTCCTCATTTATACCCTTCATATTATTACAGTCCCTTCTATAAGGACTAAGATTATCTACAGTGAATGTCATTTTGGCATCCTCTATAACCATATGAGCCCCATTATTTAATGTCCCCCTCCATTTCCCTTTTTACCTGAGCATTAAAGGGCAACTGCACCCTCATAAGAACATCATGTGCAGATATTGTGCAGGAATTCAGGTTAGACTTATATATTTCAGATTTCAAACTATTACCATTTAGGGTTTTGGGGGTAATTTACCTGTATATAAGCTTGTGAAGGTTCTCATTCATCCAGGTCATGGTATATCTGATGTATTCAATTAGATCAACTGGACTTGAAGTTTAGTTCAAGTCCAGTCATCCGACTGGCTTTCTCAATTTAGAATGACTTGTACAAGAATCTGTGGCTGTGTATAAGACCCTGTGTATAAGACCCTGTGTATAAGACCCTGTGTATAAGACCCTGTGTATAAGACCCTGTGTGTATAAGATCCTGTGTATCAGATCCTGTTACCACCTGTTGGGAGGACATATTATTGGACAGACAATTGACCTTATTGGATACAAACTCTGGGATAACAGATAAGTGTACACCAACGTACAAGGACACACAATAAACAGTCCTGGTCAATATTCAAAGTGGTGCACCATAGACAGGGACACCCCTGATTACTGCACGTTATGTGGGAACCTGTTTATGTATATATATATATATATATATATATATATATATATATATATATATATTCTCTGTGTTATTATACTTATACCTAGACTATGTAGGCTGTGGTAATTTTTGATATTGATGTACATAGTACTATAGACACTGTAATCTTGTATTGTTTTGCTTGAATTTTTGTATCATTTGGGGACCAAGATCATGTGGTTTTAATTTTTTCTATGCCCATGTCAGTTCTCAATAAAGGGTTTTTATTTGATATTATCAATAGAGTGCCACAGGATTTCTTCTTCCTTAAAGGGTAACTGTGATCTCAAATTCTTCCAAACTAGTAAGGATTATATAAAAAGCCTTCCATCACACCTTCAAAATAAACCTAAATCACATCTCTTGATAAAATTTGTGAGAAGTTATTGCTGCAAAAGTTCAGCAACTCTGTTTTCAGCCATGTGACCAGCTTGTAGTCATGTGACCAGCCTCTGCCTGCATTAATAGGCTCCACTTCTCAACTGTCAATTTTTTTCCTCAGGTACTTCCTGATTTTCCCAGCATTAAGTCTTAACGGAGCATGCTTCTCCCCCAGGGGAAAAGGGCCGGCAGAGGTAAGGTGATGTCACTCAACCTACTGGAAGCAGGAAGTTTGAACATTCACCCCAATGTAATGTCTCACAGGCTCCAGCCAGTGATGTGATTGTTGGCTCAGTGTAAAGGAAAAAATGCAGGCTTTCATTTAACCCTAACTTGTTTTGAGACCATAGTTGCCCTTTAAAGCTTGTTATGACTCAAAAAATTAACGTTTTATAAAATTTTTTAGCTATTTGATAAAGTTAGGGGCAATTATAATTGACAGCACGTAAACATAAGGCCAGACTCTATCTAGAAAAATGCAATTTATTGTATATTATTATTATTATTGGAGATTTATATACAGTAGCACCAACATTTTCCATATCACTTTACAATTACTGTACGTTGATACATTCACATCTGGCCCTGACCTGTAGAGCTTACAATCTAAGAACTTTTGACATATACAAGGTATCAGTATGTCTTCATAATTGTGGGGGAAACTGGAGTGCTTGGAGGAAACCCACACAAGCACAAGGAGAACATACAAACTCCTTGCAGATGTGTACAAGAGTGGATTTAAATATATATATATATATACAATTTGTGTATTGAGTTTTGTATGGTAAAGTTCATTAAATAATCTGATGCCACTAGGTAGACATCCCTGGTTTAATGTGTCAAATAATCTGATCACATTCTATAAAGGATTTTTAGTTGCACATTTGGATTAATTTTTTCTACTAGGGAAATATTAAATCTAACTGTTTCTTTAGAAGCATACCAGGAAATGTAATTACATTCTAATTTCCTTTTGCTGACTTCAATCTCAAGGTTATGTGTGAAGAAGTTGCAAAGCTTAGTCACTCTTGGTATTTGTTCTGCTGACACTGTAAAAAAAAAATTTCTTTCTTTTTAACATATGCTTTAAATCTTGCACAGGGTTATAAAGTGTCATTATTTAAAATGAAATCACATGGCAAAGGGAACGGAGTTACAGGAATAACTGTTGTTCTATGGAATTTTTCCAATCTGATTTATGTAACTTTACTCCTACATGGAAGGGTATGTTAGGTCTCATGAGCACTTACGCCATTAAAGAATTTTACCACACAAAAACATCCATCTATCTGATTCGCTAAGATAACAGGCTTGATATTGAGCCTGTACAGCCCACATAGTTTACTAAAGGGTGTGGTGTATGACGGCAATGCATTTCGGTTAAACCACTTAATGTGCAGCTTGTTCCTCACTTTTGTTTGTAATACAGAGCCTTATTTCACTTGAAAAGCCACCCTTTTCAGAACAAATATCAATTTCATTCCATTTTCAAGAAATTCAAATATCAAAATTATGCTGTATCCTACCAATACACATTAAACCTTTAATGAATGTTACTATAATCAGCACATCTTAATTGTACCTTATTCCCTTTTGAAACATCATCATTTTGTTCTATTTAGTTGTCTACTAACAATGTTTACAACAGTACCTTGTGAATGATTTGAATGATCTAATTCTTTATGATTTTTTAGGAAAAAAAACGTAACATACAAGTAATCATTTTGAAAAATCCAGGAGTCTATAATGTTTATTTTGTTTTACCAATTTTTAATTATTTTTTTTAGTAACAAAGCCATCTACAACTTCTGTTGCTATGTTGGTCTTTTTAACTTCCATGTAGAGTGTATTTGATTAGCGTGTCCAAATTCTATCTCCACGACAATCAGGCATAATACCCAAAGGTAGAGACGTCATATTGCAGTATTTCCAATATAAAAAAATCCTTAATTTCCTAATTCAACCTTTTCCGTTTTGTTTCCTGGTACATATTTTACCAACATAAGAAATCACATGCAGTGATATAAGGATTCTTTCCTAATTGTCACTGGGCAACAAAGACTTTCTATCAAAATGATGTGACATCATTACCATATCCAGAATTAAAGTAGTGCATGAAGCAGTGTCATAAAATGTGAGTAACCCATGGGAAGCATCAGGATGGGAGTCTTGCTACCAATAATAGCTAGTTTATTCCTTTCCCTGACCTTTGGGTGATTAGGTTTCTCAAGACACAAGTGTGAAACATTACTGACTGGAAAAATCCAACAGTACATACTAAAAACAAAGAATGTTGCATGTTATTGGTATTGATACATACATTTGGAGTTAATCCAAGGATATTTCTGATTGACACTTGGAGTCAAGAAATAATTTTTTCATACTGTTTTTTTTTTTGCCTTTCTCTGGATCAACAGTTAGGAAGGACATGTGGGTATTGCTAAGTAGATTGGACTAGATTGACAAATGTCTTTATTCAACCTCAAATACTATACTATACTATACAAAACATGGTCATACAAGCTTGTTCAAAGCAAGAACTTACAGCCTAAACCACGAAAAGCAAAATTAAGCCAAGGTCATCACCATGGGCAGGACTAGGGAAAAGGACTGAAAAGACGGAATAGAACAGAACATAAACTAAACTTAAATATTTTAACTTCTTAGGGGCTACATTCCCTTGTTTTCAGTTCTAAGGAATAGCATAAGAATTGATTTTTTAATGATCATAAAATTACTTTTAGCAAAACTCTATTGGTTAGTTCTGTTATGTTCCAAGCTTTGCATTTTCCAGATTCCTTTAAATACACTGGAAGAGGCACACTCATTGCAGGACAGAAACGGGCTTTAACGCTAGTGCTGACAATTTTCTGTCATGGGTATCCTCTTCCAGTGTATTTATAGTGTATCTGGTTGACCTGTTGTGGCAAATGTATTGGAGGAGTGCACCTCACAATTGTCCCTACCAGGATCTGGTTAATTTATTAATAGCGTAAATTTCTTCAGTGGCTAAAATAATTCACCTGCAAAAACAATTTTAAATGTGAATATAGCCTTACATTAGCCTTACAATATATATACAGGATATATATATATATATATATATATATATATATATATATATATATACAAGAATAAAGGCACTCCCAGGACTTTAGATAAATTAAGAAGTAACTTTTATTGCATATTGTTAAAACGGCTCGTTCAGAGCTGAAACGCGTAGATGCAGCATTTTAACAATATGCAATAAAAGCACATTTTTTATTTATCTAAAGTCCTGAGAGTGCCTTCATTCTTGGATATATTCTACTATTGAGTTTGGCACCCAGGCATGCGTGGCCTTGGAATGGAGTGCAGATACCAATGTGGTGGGGGGTATAGGATATTACATATAGGAAAGGTGTATATGTATGTGTGTACTATCTCACTATTACCATTTAAATGACCATCAATAACTGTATATAAAGAATAGCACTGAGTTATATTAGGTACAACACAAAATATACAAAATATATAAACTTACTTACAGAGCTGATATCCCTATTTCAACATGGAATGGTCAAAATGGGAGGTTAAACCACACCCCTGTGTCTGATCCATGTGAAAGGAAGTGTAATCCCCAAAAAGATGGTGTCAGTGAGTGATAAAAGACAAGACATCCCTGCTCTCTATGGCTAGGAGGAGAGAAAGTAAAAGTAGATTGTGGTATGTGCTTTGGAGTGATATTGAATGCAACACAAGATCCTGTTTATAAGATACTGTTACCACCTGTTGGGAGGACAGATTATTGGACAGACAATTTACCTTATTGGATTCACACTCTGAGGCAACAGATAAGTGTACTCCAACTTACAAGGACACATAATATACAGACCTGGACAATATTCAAAGTGGTGCTCCATAGGCAGTGACTGCTCTATTACAGCACATGTTATGTGGAGAACCTGTTTATTTGCACTGTCTGCGTTTGCCAGACCACCAGAGTAACACACTGTGTGCCATACTACCCATAATCATTCCATAAAGTAGTGATCTGGTACAAATTGGTGGCAGCGGTGCTGGTAATACCATTTATTCTCCCTGTTTTCTTCGTGTGTTTGTTCTCTTTATTAAGCTATGCTACTGATAGTATTAATTTAAATCCCCCTGTCCTTGTACCTGCAGATGAAATGCCCAGGCCCAATTGCCAAACCTATTTTTAATCCTGATCCATTTGATGGGGTAACTAGGGAGTGGACTGATTGGCTAGAACAATTTGAATTGGTATTAATGGTTGAGATGAAGACTTTTGCTTAGTGGTAAAGCCAGGTAGGTAATATTTACCGTAATACAATTAGATACGTATAAAAGAGTATTTAAAGATAAATCCATTACTTTAGGTAAACTGGGAATGAGAAATGTTTTATACATTAGATTATTAGGGCAATGCTATTTTAATGACATGACCAGTGAGGTACCTTCTGTTATAATATATGAGGTACCATCGCCACTTGCTGTGGTGAATGCTAGTAAGTATTAACCTAGCATGTTTAGTTTCAACCACACAGTGTGGCAGGATTGCCTGGGTCTACTCTCAGAACTGCAGGATTATCCTATTTGGTTCCTCTGGAAGCTGGTGATTTGTCTGAGTAACAGTTTAAAATATACCTGTGTAAAGATTCTATATCCACTATATCCTCACATAGCAAAACATACACACACATAATTTCCATTGTGCACCAACGGGCACACTTTTGCTAGTATATATAAATATATATACTAAGATATGCAATATAAGGCATTAGATATATATCTAATGCCTGTTCTTATAATAATTATAGATAGGAACTTATTTATTGTTATGTTTCTCTTTTACAAAGTAAAAACATTTGCATGGATACCAAAGGCAGGTTGAAGTTGTCGATTATCAACAGGACTCTAAAGAGTGCTTTTCATATCTGGGGCAGCTTTGGAAGGGTTCCAGGCAGCAGAGATGCTGGAATGAAAAGCTGCTACACAATTAATGCAGAGAAGTCTTTGCAACATTCCCTAAATAACTTTTCAGAACTGTTAAGTTGTATATAGCTTACAACTAAGGTAATGTTACGTGATAACTGTTTGAGTGGGAACATGTTTATTCTGGGTAAGATTTCAATTGATATGAATGCCAAAAAATGGCTTTTTGCTTTTTGAAGAAGTCCAATTCATTCCATTTGCTTTTGTACTCGCACAGTACTGCCTTTGACATCATAGGCATTAAGTTAAACAAGTTGATCATGGTAGAATTTGGTCAAAAAATATATGAACACACACTAACGTAAGACTACCATAACAAAACAATAACAGAAATGTATGACCGAAATCGTAATTGTACAGCCACGGTTGTAAAAAATAGCATCTGTTAAATGTGCAGTATCTCAGAATAAATACGACCCTAAATGATTCCATTCACTTACGTTTGCAGAAATTAGTCAGATGTAGTTAAGAGTTCTATATTATTTTCAATTTAAAAATGGCTGAAAAGGGAACTAATGTCACCAGACAGCATTGTCCCAATAGGTGATGCACATTCACATTCATAAAACAAGCTTTGTCCCACCTCTCCCTTTCCTGTGACTTTTGGATGCTTTTTAAAATTAGCTTGTGGATACTAGGTGTGAAATCCCATAATCCATCTGTACACTGTCCAACTGTACACTGTACAGTTCTAAACATGATCTGAAAAAAACCAGTAGATCAAAACAAGAAAGCTGCAGTTCTCCTACCCACTGGAAGCTGACAGGCAATTATGTTACAGCACAGAGATCCTGTCTTTCATGCACAGAACAGGGCTTTTAATGCTGTGTTTGCAAGCAAACTCCTTTCCCCACATTGTAGTAGCTTATTTCCTTATCAGGGGACTTGATCTTGTAGCCTCAATGATTCCGTCTTTCTAAAAGTATAGTATATGATTAGTCCACTAACTTGCTGAAGCTGATTAATTAATATTGTTCCTGGTAGGCTGTTCTTGGTAGGCTGTTCCCCGCGGCTGCCGCTCCGGCCCCCTGCTTGCAGTTCTATGCGAGCAGAGGGCCGGGACAGTGCGGCAAAGGAGAGAGGGAAGGTGAGTAATGATCGGGGCACTTTCTTGCAATAATACTAATGCGGTTAGGGCTGGGGGAGCAAGAACTATCATATGGCAAAAGTTTTTTAAAGGGTGGACATGCCCTTTAAATGACCATCAATAAATCTATATAAAGTATAGCACTGACTTATATTAGGTAAAACACAAAATATACAAAATACATAAACTTACTTACAGAGCTGAGATCCCTATTTGAAAATGGTTTGGTCAAAATGGGAGGTTAAACCACACCCCTGGGTCTGCTCCATGTGAAAGAAAATGTAATCCAAAAAAAGTTTCTGTCTGCTACACAGGATGTGATGTGTATTGTAATGGACATATACACCAAGGCTCCATATATACCACCTCCAGCCTGCAGGTGGTATCAGTGAGTAATAAAAGACAAGACATCCCTGCTATCTATGGCTAGGAGGATAGTGAAAGTAGATTGTGGTGTGTGCTTTGGAGAGATATTGACTGCAACACAAAATCCTGTTACCACCTGTTGGGAGGACAGATTATTGGACAGACAATTTACCTTATTGGATACACACTCTGAGGCAACAGATACAAAAAAAAATCTGTTAGTACATTAATTAGTACACAAACTTACAAGGACACACAATATACAGGCCTTGTCAATATTCAAAGTGGTACACCATAGACAAGGACACCCCTGATTACTGCACGTGTTATGTGAGGAACCTGTTTATGTGCAATGTCTGCTTTGTGCCAGACCACCAGAGTAACCCACTATGTGCCATGCTACCTATAATCCTTCCATAAAGCAGTAATCTGGTACAAACTAGTGGCAGCGGTGCTGGTAATACCATTTATTCTCCCTGTTTTCTTTGTATGTTTCTTCTCTGTATTAAGCTATGGAGGCTGCTACTGATAGTATTGATTTAAATCCTCCTGTCCTATACCTGCAGATGAAATTCCCCAATTAGACTCCGTAGCTCTACCAGGCCTAATTGCCAAACCTATTTTTAAACCCGATCCATTTGATGGGGTAACTAGGGAGTGGACTGATTGGCTAGAACAATTTGAATTGGCAGCCACTATTAATGGTTGTGATAAAGGTGCTCGCTTGCAATTCCTTAGCCTTTTGCTTTGTGGTAAAGATAGGCAAGTATACCAAGGATTTACTGTAATACTGAAATAAAAAGCAGTTATCAGTTATTAAAAATTGCTCTGAAGCAATATTTTTTCAATTAGATCTTTATAAAAGAGTATATAACCGATAAATCCATTTCTTTAGGTAAACTGCAGCCTTGTGCTTTTATATGGTTACGGAACTCCTCGTGACTTCTAATATCCTTATAATTTACAGTTGGGGGTACATTATCCACTATATTATTTCTTACTACAGCAAAACCTCAAATACCTCATAATACAATGCACACCATGACATTAATATTTCCCCTTGCGTCTGAATGGAAATAAAAATCTATAGGGCAAATTCTTAGAATGAATTTGTGGTGAGTGAATGAACTGTGGTGAGTGTATTAAAGCAAGTACTGCACCTAACCATAAAGCATCGTAGTAGTTTAGTGATAACCACATATTGTTTTTTATGTTATGGCTGTACAATAAAACATATTCTATACATACTACTGGTATCACAGTTTGTGCGGAGGCCATGGATTAAAGGAAACAATGCAGCTTTCACATATCGTCACTTGGCAATTCTGTATAGTTAATTGATTTCAGACTTGAAATTCAGATATCTTGTTATACTTTCCCCTGATTTGTTTTCAATAATAACTTATAGGCAGATTATGAACACTTGTTTCTTTCATTCTTAGCTAAATAAAGACTTCAAAGTATTGACAAATAAATCCCCCTTTTAACTTTATCTGGAACCCATAAATTTAACCACTATTCTCTAAAATAAAATAATTCTCTAAAATTATTTTTGCTTCCATTAAATTTAAGCATGTTACCATGAATTAAAATACCTCTTTAGAAAACTTTATCACCAAAGATACTGCTAATGTTCCCTTTATTCACAATTACTTTTTGTTATACAAGGACTAGCTATTTAGAGAACACGGCTTAGTGTCTCAATGTCAAATTTTCTGCCTCATCAGCTTAACAACAATACCCCAATTTTCCTGCTGAGAGACACAATAATTACATCTTCCTGTATTTTGAAGAAATGCAAGTTCTGTGTAGGAAATCCAAGAAAACATCACTGACAGGAACTGCAAAGAAAGATATGATGGCTGATCCCTGCAGTGTTAAAACAGATGCACAACCAAAACGTGTGAGGGAAATGGATAGGCTGGATTGATGGTAAGGCAGAGAGGTTATTTACGTGGTTGTCTTAAAGGACAATTATACTTAACTAAGCCCCTTTCTATTTTTCCAGGTCAGCTGTACCTTAACTGCTAGGTCCCCATCCCTGAGTTTAGCCCATATAATCTGCAGGTAGCATGTCTTCCTATTGGTGGTCTGGTCCTGGCCCGCATAGGTAGTTGATCTAGGGGGCCACATAATGGAAAGTATTAAAGGTTTGTTTGGATTATACAGGCTAAACCCAGGGGTGAATCTCTCACCCTGGGTCCTTTCATTGGGAAGGATTTGGTAGTAAAAGGGAGAGCACATACATAAAATTGTTAAAAGCATAGACTAAATGTATCAATACATTAAGAACTCACCTTCCAAGATTCTCGTGACCTTTTCCCAACCCAATGTTAGAAAACCTGTTAGGCAAAAAATACTATGGGTCAGATTAACCCAGAGTCACAGCACTCTTTAATAGAGTTAAAGTCGCACTTTAACTCCATTCAATAAGGTTAGCGCATTTGCTGTCTTCACAAATACAAACACATCCGGCAAAACAAATTCAATATGGGTTTTGCAGTAGTTTTAGCACCAGCTCAATGCTCCCTTCAGGAAGGGAAGGGAGAATTACTCAGAGCAATTGTGGCTCTTCGTTAATCTCTCTATTTTGTGTAATCAACTTGCGATTGCAAAATGTATGGGCCAGATGGAATGTCATAAAGTAAAAACATCTATTTTTTAATTATATCTTTAGACATTAGATAGATTTGATAATCGCGAATAACAAAGTTAACCCCTGCACTCCTTACTTTAATCAGCCTTTTCTGCTGGGTGCTGCTAGGCTGCCACTGCCAGTGGCCTTGACATATCAGTTGACAAAAAAGAATTTCATAGCGCACTTCCAGTCTTAATCATGCTTTATTTATTGTGACGTTTCTGCGTCAAACATATGGCTTCTTCAGACTTACCAAATTAAAATAAAGTGCAAAGTGCAAGTTTAAATAGTGTAGAGCAAGAGAAAGTTACAGCGACCTCTAGTGAAACATAGTGACATTGTAACATTTTTCATATATTGTGACAAATATCAATTCAATACCAACTGTATCAAATTGTGTGTATTGTATATCCTAAAGTTCACAAATATAAATATAAATATAAAGTGTTACTGGCACTTAAATCACTTCAGTAGCACTTTATATTTATATTTGTGAACTTTAGGATATACAATACACACAATTTGGTACAGTTGAAATTGAACTGATATTTGTCACAGTATATGAAGCCGAAACGTTACAATGAATGAAGCACGATTAAGACTGGAAGTGCGCTATGACTGGCAGCCTAGCAGCACCCAGCAGAAAAGGCTGATTAAAGTAAGGAGTGCAGGGGTTAACTTTGTTATTCGGAATTATCAAATATATCTAGTGTCTAGCAGCATTAAATGGTATCTATACTGATAAAAGGACTTTCCCTCATCTTTATCTATGAATAAATGCTGTATATGTAAGCAGAAACTATTCTGTGTGTAGCTGTTCAGGTTCAGTATCCCCCCTTTCCCACTAAACCCATTCCTCAATTTATCTAACTGCCAGACTATCTGTTAAGGTGCTCGTGCTCATTAATTACAATTATAGTTTCCAATAATGGGCAATTAAACAAACAACTACCCAGTATAAATGCCCTTTAGATAGGAATCTAAAAAGTTAAATCAACAACACCCTTAATTCTGTTGCATACAAAGTAAGGATCTAAAACAACCCAAAAGGACAAGAGAAATATAAGGGATAACCTTATATATATCATTTGTTCAGACACAAAAAGACTTCGTGCTTTACATACTATGTTATCTGTATTTACCTAATTTTTATTTTAAAATGTCTGCACACAGCTTACATGGAATATTGTCTGCTAACTCCAGAAGGATCATTGTAGACCCTTATTCTGGGTACATCAGAAGGGAGGGGGTTGATTTTATGGTTTTAGAGAATATATTATACAATGGACAATGTTTCCTCTTTTCCTTTACAATTCCTTTGTAGGAGCAGGTATATTCTGAATACTGGCTGTATGTCATGGAATTTACATTCTTTATTCGTCAATTTTAAATAATTTGCTATAGGTACCATATAGTCCATGTGTGTGCAGATTAAACATACAAACATTGTATTGATTGTTGCAGTAAGTTTTTTGCATCTCAATAGTGAGTGTAGAATCCAACAGATCAGAAAATTTCTCTTGACACATTTTTTAATAGGAGAAAAGGCAATAAAGACCGTACATAAGAAATTTGCACAATTTTCTCTTTCCACATTTCTGGCAGACAATTTCAGTTATTTTCTACTGGGGATTCTATGGTGACTTTTTTAAAAATATGTTTTGCATTTGTTTCTCATTGCAAATTGGGGGGGGGGGGGGGGTACACTTGCCTGTTTATATCCTAAGGGTTTATATACAGTATATTATGTATCTCTTTAAATGTTTATCCATATTCTGTATTTGTAGTAATGTGTTTGCTTCAGAAGTAGAAATGTCTAACATGCACACATGTCTATATGTAAAAGTTGTATTAATAAAGGCTCTATGCTCCAGTTTTCAAGTTGAGCATCACTATTTCTTGAAGAAACTAATAAAACGCAACAAACCAACTATTTAGTTGAAATACTTAAGGGTGACAGAGTTTCTGCATCCAAGAAATACAATTTATTGCAAAGAAAAAGAAGGAGTCACCTTTCCGTTTAGTAATGTCTGAATCTGAGGACACCAGTTTAGGAGGTTTACATTTTTTTTCCTGGTGTAAACATTGGCTTTGAAGGCATCTAATATGCCAATTCTCTCTCACACCATGAAATTGAAAAGTTAGAAAATACTACTACTGCAAAGATAGAAAGGATTTGAAATGTGAAGATATAACTATTTTGTTATAAAGTACATTTGACACTACTCTTAGCTCTTTAAATACCAATGTACCTTTGGAGAAGGGCATTATATCCCAATACGCTCAAAGCATCTGTCAGTTTAGTGTGAAAATGAACTGTTGTTTACTCAGAATCTTAAATACCTTACCGATGTTGAAATTGTCTAACATTCTTATGATATTTCTATTTTTTTCCTATTCATTTTGTACTTTTCATCTCCTGCCAACGCCAAAATAAAAGTCTAGAAATGAAATAATTCTGCTGTTAAAAAGCTTTAAAACGAACCACAGGGACCCCTCATCCTAATTTGTTTTTTTCTAAACAGATTTTAGTACATTGCAGCGTCAATTGGAAAACACAAGTGGATTTCTCTCGTTAAGGACAAAGATCCTGAATAACAGATTTGTCATTAAACAGAACTGTATGTTATAATTATATGCCTGAATATCATTTTAGAGACCAATGCATTTGAAGCTGACATGTGTTCACAGAAATTCCTCCTTAGGGCTTTGTTCCATATTGGCATGACATGAAAGCTAACCTCTGGAACCTACAGAAGCTGTGAAAAGAGTTAGATGAAGTGGTAGTAGCAGCTGGAACAAAAACCTTCTCTCAGATTTCAAGACTAGAAATAAAATCAACCCTGGGACCATGGATTTCAAATCCTTATTCTTTTTATTTCCATTAACTAAAATTCCCAGACAGTAGTTGCATAGTAATATTGTTTTAAAAAAATGTCCAATGCTTGAAAAATATTGTCTTATGCTGGTCATACATTAGGAAGCTTACATACTGACAGTCCAGCAACTGCCTGGGCCAACTATTGAAAGTCCATCAAAAATGTATTCAAAAGATGAGTGTACCTTGAGCTGCAGGTTTTTGTATCAAACTTCGTCCAGGCTCAATCCAATTGCGTCTGGGGTTCCACCACAGTCCCAATAGGAAGTATGCAAACGATATGAAGGACGCAGGAGAGCCTCAGCTACCTAAATGCTAGAAATGCTTTTTATTTATTTAGGAGTGCTTCACTCCATCAAAAATGAATGGACAAGGATGGGGAATGTTGGTAGTTAATACTGCCGCTCTGAGTGATATAAAATCAAATAGGTGATTAAACACTGAATTGATCTAATACCTGTTTAATGCATGGCCAATATTAGACATCCACCAAAAGTCACTGAATAATTTTTAAATATGATAAAAATGGGAATTAACCATTAGGCATGTGTGTAGAGGCACCTGTGGTTGAAGTGGTGACTGTAAATCTCTCCAGCCCTTTTTGATTGCCCACTATTTGCAGCTAGGGATGGACGGTTTGCGGATCCGAACCCGGATCCGCCGCAGATTTATCCCGTTCGCGAACTGCAGATTTTTCCGGATTTTCCGCCTTCCGAACTTACGATTCGCGAATTTTTCGTATTTTCGAAAATTTTCGACAATACGAGAAAACACGCAATTTCGGAAATTTTAGAAAATACAAGGATTTATCTTATTTCCATAAATACATATTTTCGAAAATTTTCGAAATTACGAGGATTAAACGTATTTTCGAAAATACATATTTTCGAAAAAAAATTTCGAAAATGTTCGAAAATACGCGAAAACCCGTAATTTCGAAAATTTTAGAAAAATCTCGTAATTTTTAGGGTATTTTTCATTTTAATGGGTCTGCTCACGGATTTTCGAATTTTCACAGCCAATGACTGAATGTTAATCCACTGTCTGCCTCTTCTGAGCATGCACAGGCTCAGTACAGGCTCAGTACTGGTTTCTAAATTGCTCAGTTTCCATGAGGCATCCAGAAGCATAGGAGGCATACAGTAATGAATTCATAGGACAAAGTATGATATATCAACATATTTTAAAGAGGCCATTCTTTCTAAAAGATGTTCTTATGAGGGTGGAGTTGTCCTTTAAACATTTCATGGTGTAAAGTATGTATTAGTGGTGTCTTCTGTGCGTATGGATGGGGATTAGGGTGCCAGGTTTTCGTGCCAATAGGGTACTGAGTAGAGATGGCCGAAACTGCTAAAATCCGTTCCGCCTGTGGATTCGCGGATTTTTGAAAAAATTCTAAAATCCACGTAAAAACCCATTAAAGTCAATGGGAGAAAAAAATCCGCACAGATCCGCCTAAATATAAGGTAAAACAGCAATGGTAACTTACTGTACATGGCTGTGGGACCTGGGAAATGGTCTGGGGAACACGTATGCTTTTCCCCTTCACTGTTGGCGAAGGGCGCTTAATACCTTTAAGGGCATAGCACCCAGCCACTGTTTCAGATATGTTGATGACACCTGGGTTAAAATCCACCAGAAGGAGGAAGAACATGGTCATCCCATATGTAGCAGGGGTCTCCGAGAAATTAAGAAGAATTTTCAAAAAACATTATATATATATATATATATATATATATATATATATATATATAAAAAATCCAGTCCCTTGTGAGTGCTTCCCTTATGAATGGAATATGATTTTTTTTGGGAAAGCACCAGGGCATTTGTATGGTTGAAGAGGAGTGCGGTCATTTGGATATATATTTACTTGGACCAGCACCCCATAATATAAGTTTATTATCAGCTGATTCGTTCCACTACCCCACAGGTATTTTACCAGGATAGAAGATCCCGGTGCCTCCATGATGGAGGTTGTTACTGATTCTGATTTTTGCATACTCACAAGCAGATGTACACCGTATACTATTCACGGACTCCACAGCGACACACAAGGCTAATAAAACTACACGTGAACTATTTTTAAATCTCCTGAGACTGAAGAAAAAGGAAACGGATTTCTATTTACATGGCCTTTACCTTTCGGATTATCATAGGTCTAGGAGAATTCCTAGAGGTTTTCGGGTGCATAATATTCCCACTATTGGTAGAAATGATAAGGAATTTTTTTCCCGCTGGTGCAGGATCCTTAACAAATGCTCCTATGATCTTATCCTTCTGGTTGTCGAGCAATCGGCCAAGGAATTGAAATGTGTGAGATCTGAGATTGATGGTTTTGAAAAAGAACACTTAACCAAGATTAGAAATGATAAAAGTGCTGACTGGTGTAATGACTTACAGGAACAAATAGAAAAGTACAAACAGGACCTGATTAAATTCAAACAGAACAAGGTTGACAAAGTGGAGGATGACTACTAGAACAGGAGGGTTTACGGATGGCTAAGTGGGCAGAAAGAACCGTTTAGGAGACCTAGATGAATATCCCGTAAACCCATTATCACTGTGGATTCATCTGGTGACTCAGGGGGCTCAAATGTTGAATGTGGCAACACTCAAGCTGATAAGCCTTTTTTAGGGGTCACCACCAGATCAGGAGGAGGAGGGGGAGGCCCGTCAGGTGGGGAGGATATAAACCTAAAAAGAAAACCCCCACGGGGGAGGAGAATGTGATTTTCAACCTCAGCAAACATGTTCTTACAGCAGGGGAAGTTAGCCTCTTGAGTAAGGGCTTAACGTTTGTACCTACCCCTAAGTTTGATCCCCTTATGGCCTAAATTGACGTAACACGTTTTCAACGGTCATTGAAACTTCGGGATTTCTTTAAGGGGAATGAGAAACAGGATCCCTCTCCCTTTAGGGCCAAAAGCAAATTTGACCCACCCAATACACCAGCCAATATTAAAGTATTTGGGAATATGATTAAAAAAGATATTGCGAACATTCATCATGAATGGCACTCGAATTGGTCTATAGCTGAAAATAGGGCTATTAAAACATTGAGTAATGATGATCAAATTGTTATCCGCCCGGCAGACAAGGGTGGTTCCATTGTCCTGATGGACTTAGATTACTATAGGTCTGAACTCCTTGCGCAGCTAACTGACATCGATGCTAAGATACAAGTCGCTCTTCAGATCGTTTGGATTACTGTTAATGAGTCAAAATTTTTGACGACACAATTTCCCAAATGCCCGGTAATCTATACTTTACCTAAAGTTCATAAATCCTTGACTGATTCCCCCGGGCAGACCTATCATCGCCTCATTTGACTCTTTGTTTAAACCTGTAGCTCAGTTTATAGATTGGTTCTTACAACCAGTAGTTAAACAGATGCAGTCCTACCTTAGAGATAGTAAGCAATTGATCGAAGAACTGAAAACTATCAAAGGTGATCTAGAGGATGCTACTCTATTAACCTGTGATGTTTCTAGTTTATATACCCACATAGACATATTGTCTATATCTAGACATATTACAGACAGAAGTCTGGTACGGCTATGGGTTTGAATATGGCACCTGCCTTCGCCGATCAAACTTATGGCAAATATTGGGACTGAGTCCATTGAGTTTTTGGACCTAAAAATATTTAAATACAAGGATGGTCTTGGCACGTGCCTTTTTCGTAAGGCCACTTATAGAAATATTATACTGCATGCTCATAGTGCACATCCTCCGAATCAGGTCAAGGTGATACCGTGTTCCCAATAGCTTAGAGTGTTGAAAATAATTCTGTACTAATATTGCGGAGGTACAAATTGCTGAAATGACATCACGGTTTTTGGATAGAGGATACTCTGATAAACTACTGGAAAACAACTTGCGAGAGCCCGGAATATATTTGAAAAGGGGCCACTGGATAAGCAGATGTAATTAATCCAGGGAGGATATGTTCTTTTGTTTGGATTATACTCCTGATAGTATGGCCATCCGGAGAAGTGTGATACAGAATTGGCCTTAAATTCAGAGTGAACCCAACTCCATCTTTGCCAATAACAGAGTGCAATTTTCCTATAGACGGGGACGCAATCTTAGAAACCTACTAGTTAGGACTGATATCAGAGAGAACCCCAACGA
>CM033475.1:118578383-118780883 GCA_019447015.1 Hymenochirus boettgeri | reverse complement strand
CAGACAGACAGAGGGAGAGAGAGAGAGAGACAGACAGACAGAGAGAGGACAGACAGATGGAGAGACAGAGAGAGAGAGACAGACACAGAGAGAGACAGACACAGAGGAGACAGACAGAAGAGAGACAGACAGGGACAGAGGAGACAGACAGAGAGACAGACAGACAGACAGAGAGAGAGACAGAGAGTGACAGACAGAAAGAGAGAGACAGACAGAAAGAGAGAGACAGACAGACAGACAGAGACAGACGACAGAGAGGACAGACACAGAGAGAGGACAGACACAAAGAGAGACAGACATAGAGAGGCAAGACAGAGAGAGAGAGACAGACAGAGACAGACAGACAGAGGGAGAGACAGAGAGAGAGACAGACAGACAGAGAGGAGACAGACAGACAGAGACACACAGAGAGAGACAGACAGAAGAGAGAGAGAGAGACAGACACAGACAGACACAGAGAGAGACAGACAGACAGAGAGAGAGAGAGACAAACAGAGAGAGAGAGACACACACACAGAGAGTTGTCACTAAAGCAAAAAACTAATACATTAGACATTACCAGCCTTCAGGGGAAGTCTTGACTAAAGCAGTGTCGTTTGGCCACGCCCACCCACTCCCACTACACATTGCATCAGGTGTGAAGTTCTCTCCCACAATGCAATACAGCTAGAATCATCCAACTTACTGGGAAAGCTAACTTTCTTTTGATTGGCCATTAACTCGCACATGCTCAGTAAGTCTATACACAATGCAAGCTAAAGGATGTTTACTGTAAAGCATGCATTGCGTCAGGATGTGATGTAGTGCTACAGCAGCTACAGAAGCACACCTATTGGATAATAAGGACAATAAGGAAATGACAGCAAACTTCCATGCAGAATTTAATACATTGAGAGGGTGTGTCTATAGCTCCCATTGACCAGTCCATTCAATCGTGGGGAGATTCTGTATGTTAGTACTTTTTTATTTTTTATTCATATGCCATTTACACACTGTTACACACTTATATATTTATTTTGTACATTAATAAAACTAATTCATGTTATACCTTTTACATTACAATATACACTGTAACCATGTATAATATTATTTTAGCCTACCCCCACCTACATAGTACAGTCTAAAAACTCAATGCAATCTCACCAAAATGGAAAATAATTTATATAAAGGAAGGATATATATATTATATATATATATATATATACAATATATATATATAAAAATATATATATTACATATAGAGATCCAGGTAGGGGCACTCACACTTGATAGTATACTTGCCCAGGTGCAGTCCAATTCCAAAGTAGCATAAAAAGAAGCAAGATGGTGCAAAGGGTCTTTTCCAAAACTTTTATTCATATTGTGTTCAGCTTCTTTTTATACATATACATATATATACAATTCATGTAGGAAGTTAAATCACATCACAAAGCTTGCCCCTCTCCCCCATTGGAGCAAACAAGTGTCCATCAAACAAGTGAATTATAGTCCAAGATATCCCTTTAAAGGACAATTATACTTACCATTTCCCCGATTCATTCCTGCAAAGTACCTAGGGTGAGGACCTAAAACGCTAAGTCCTCACCTCTGGGTACTTTACAAAAGTCCTGCACTACTTACTTGTAATCTCCCTCGTCGCTCCGGTCCAATCCTCCCCACTGGCACTGTCAGTGACAGTTCAGGAAGCAGCCAATGGGAAGACACGCCTCCTTACAGAGCGCGTCTTCCCATTGGCTGCCTCGCGACCTGTCACTCAAAGTGCCAGTGGGGAGGATCAGACCGGAGCGACGAGGGAGATTAGTAGTGCAGGACTTTTGTAAAGTACCCAGAGGTGAGGACTTAGTGTTTTAGGTCCTCACCCTGGGTACTTTGCAGGAGTAGGGGGAAAGGAACGACGGCGAGGTGAGTTTAATTATCCTTTAAAGTGTATCTCCACCCCAAAAAGTATCTTTTTCTGTAGTTTGGGGCTAGGGCACCCCAGGGAATGCTGGGAAGTGTAGTTTTTAAACATGTGAAAAGTTCAACACCCATGCTCTAAATCATTACACTGTATTGCATCTTAATACATTCATTAGCCAAAAGACATAAAGAAGAAACTTACTGCTAACAGAGAATGCTGGGAGTTGTAGTTTTCAAACATTTGCATATTCAAACCTTTTGGTAGGAATCGCTAAAGCATTGGCTTTTAATGTCTGTAAGTCATTAAAAGGGCTTTATTCCAGGATGTATGAAAAATAAAATTTTCAGCATTCTGTGCAGCCAGGGAATGCTGGGAGTTGTCGTTTTTAAACATGTGAAAAGTTCAACACCCATGCTCTATGTCATTTTACTGTATTGCATCTTAATGCATTCATTAGCCAATGGACATAAAGAAGAATCTTGCTGTTAACAAAGTATGCTGGGAGTGTTAGTTTTCAAACATGTGAAAGGTCTCAAGTTCAATACCCCTGCTCTATACCATTAGGCTGTATTACATCTCGATACATGCCTTACTTAAAGGACATTAAGAAAAAAACTACAAACAGAGAATGGTGGGAGTTGTAGTTTTCAAACATGTGAAAGGTCATAGGTTCAACACCCCTGCTCTATACCATTAGGATGAATTACATCTAGACACATTCCCTTAGCTACAGGAAATAAATTACATACTTTGCATGTCCCCACCCATTTCTTTGAAAGTCAGAAATATGTGTTTATATGTTACATTATGAGGGTAATACTGTTATAATAACATGAAGCTGTGAGGTACCTTCTGTTATAAGAAGGCTCTACTTCATTATATACTCTGTGGGGAGCTTTTAGCTCCTTTAAAAACATTTCTCCCTATATTATAGATAATCACTATCCTGTGTTCTCTAACCCCATTGTAATTGTAGATCTGGAGCCTGCTGTGGTTAATACTAATAAGTATGTACCTAGCATGTTAATCTGGATCCTGTAAAGGCTATCAGGTTGTCATATGGTGCTGTTTAGTTAGAACTGCACATTGTGGCAGGATTGCATAGGACTTTCTGGCAGGTCAAATAAAAATCAGGGCCGTCTCTCTAATGAGGCAAGGTGAAGCACATTACAGAGCAGCACCCTGTAAGGAGGCAGCAGTTTTGATGCCAGGAATTTTTATTTTAAATAGAAGGGGAAGCCATGACTTACATTGCACAACAGAATTGCCTCCTCTTTTGACTGGCAATTCATTTGATCAAAATCAATATTAGCTTTTCAGATCAAAAATCAGTGTTCATCATTTACCAGTCACTGAGGGCATCTAATACCAGTCACTGGGCATTATTTACCAGTCGTATGTATAAAGCCCCTACCACTTCTCGACAAGTCACACCCCACTCCTGTACAAAGCATCACCCAATTTCAATTATAAAACCACACCCCTTCTGGTGACACGGCGAGTGGGGGGGCAAGGGGGGCGGAGCATTTGGAATTTCTTTCAGGTGCCAAAAAGTCTAGAGGCGGCCCTGATAAAAATGTGACGGTATATGTGTGTTTGATCATATTATGTGGTGGGATTGCCTGGGTCCTTTTTAGGACTTTCAGACTTATCCCATTTGAGCCTCCCCCTGGATACTTGCTGGGAGTGGAAAGGGAGAGCAGGTTCAGAATGGATCCTGATACATACCAGCTAAAGAAATGTAAGTAGCCTCTCTCTGGCCCCACAGCTTAACAGCTATATGCATAAGGGAGAGGCAGACAGATCCCAAATCACTTGCATGTTTCTGCACTTTGTGGTGGTACCACTAAAAGAGCATGACCCCGAGCACATAATTTCTACTGTTCACCAACGGGCACACTTTTGCTAAATTATAATATATATATATATCTATATTATTATATCTCTAATTAGGCAAAAGTGTGCCTGTTGGTGCACAGTGGGAAATATATGGGTGTATGTTTAGCTATATGTGGATACAGATGATATAAAAACACACTACTATAAAATTTAGGGATTTGTACAAAAAAAATAAAAATAAAGGCAAGATGTTAAAAATAAAAGAAATCCTATGAAATCTTGGTTCTATTAGTCTCACATCCCCTAAATGAATATTTTGATCTATTGTTCAAAGTTAATGTAACATTGTATAGTGTTAAAGTTCAGTAGAAACACCACAGTCAATCCCCCTTAAATTTCCAACCAATAATAGATCAATAGGAGATCCATTGGATCATTCTATAATTAAAGTTATCAACCTGTCTTTCAATACTCACCCTCCCCATTAGCTCACAGCTGTCACCAGGGATTCTGTTAGAGAGGGATCACTATTGGTCAGTGTGTTAGAGAAGGATCACTATTGGTCAATGCGTTAGAGAGGGATCACTATTGGTCAATGTGTTAGAGAGGGATCGCTATTAGTCAGTGTGTTAGAGGGGGATCACTATTGGTCAATGTGTTAGAGGGGGGTCACTATTGGTCAATGTGTTAGAGAGGGATCACTATTGGTCAATGTGTTAGAGAGGGATCACTATTGGTAAATGTGTTAGACAGGGATCACTATTGGTAAATGTGTTAGAGAGGGATCACTATTGGTAAATGTGTTAGAGAGGGATCACTATTGGTAAATCTGAGGTCCTATAAAGAACCCAGACTATCCTGTCATGTTTCAGTCTTAATACATTTATCAGTTCAGGACACATGTTCATGGCTTCTATGGGGTCTATTGGATAAATAATGTAATAAACCATTAACAAACTCACTTCATTGTCTCAGAGAAATGGGCATGGAGATGTTTTCCTTTCAGTCCCCCTATCATATAGATATCCCTCCCTGTCCATCAATCAGCAGCTCTCCTTTTTGTCACATGTTTTACAAAGGAAGTGACATATAAGTCTTGCTACTTCCTACTAACACTTCCTACTTCCCTACTAACACTCAGAAAATATTTTGATTTGCTAACCCTGCTGTCAATCTAATAATAAGCACACCATTGGATACAACACTAAAAGGGAAGTGAGAAATATGTTCCTATGTAACATAATTAATATTACCCCCCCCCCAAAAAAAATACCCCAGCCTTCTTCTCCCCTAAAACAGCTGCAACACCATCAGTGAGGTCAACCCATCCCTACTAAAGGGCATGTAGCCGACAGAAAAGTCTGCCTTGTTCTCTGAAAACCCAAACCCTTCCTATTTACACCAACCTCTTAGCCACGTATTTATACTCCTAAGCTCCCACTGTCTTCCTAGCACACACTACCCACTTGGAGTCAGGAAGGAATTTTTTCCCCCTTCATAAATTTGGGGGGGGGGGGGGGCATTTGCCTTCCTCTGGATCAAGAGTTAGGCAGGAAATGTGGGTATTGCTGAGTATTTTGGACTGGATGGACATGTTTTTATTCAACCTCAAATACTATACTATACCCTGGAGGTCCTTCCTTTTAACTTGGCCCCTGGCTCTCCGAAATAATTTTAAGGACCTCTCCTCCTCTAACTTCATCATTGGCACCAATGTTAACCAAGACCGCCGGGTCACACCCAGCCTCACCCAATAATCTGTCTACATCCATCACATGTTGAACCTCAGCACAAGGCAGGCAACACACAGTTAATGCAAATAACCCTATCCACCTTTCTAGTAATTGAGCCCCCTACCAGAACCACATGCCTACCCTTCCTGTCTCTAAGTCCTTCCTCCCTTGGATTAGAGGTGGCAGTCCTCTGGGTGCTCAAAGGATTACAGCAATTTTGTTTTTTGGGCTTAGGCACTCCTTCTGTGGCTATTAGCCAGTTTTTTGTAAGTTACTCCCTCACTGGGTCCACTACCACAGACCCTAAGGTATAGTACAAGCAAAGTAATTGTGAGGGGCACACTTAAGTAGTGAATCACAAAGTCTTTATTTTGTCACACATTTTTATCAGTGTGTGCGTGATAAAATAAAGACTTTCTGATTCACTACTTAAGTGTGCCCCTCACAATTCCTTTGCCTGTGCTCAAGGGATTAGCTTGCTCCATACACGCCAATTCTGAGCTGTCCTCCTCCACTTCATCACCTAAGGCAGCAAATCTGTTGGGATGGCGAAGCTGGGAAGAAGCAACCCTATCCTTCTGTCCCCTACTTTCCTTAGTAACCCTCACAAAACTACCTCAACCTTCCCTGCCCCACTTCCACTCCCCTCTATACTGGCCCCAGCCAGTGTCTGCTGTCCTCCCAGTTTTGCAAATCCTTGCAATGCTGTAAACTGCCCCCTCTTTACCTCAGATTCCAAACAGACAACCCACTCACATCTGACACAGACATAGGTCCCCTAGAATGTCTGCTCCAGGTTCCTATGGTTCCCATCCCTGTGGCAGGATGCACAGGAGCCGGAGATACTGGCGGCCTGCCAGAACAGCTAGTAAACAGTGGTTGTAGCCATAGCTAAAAGCCTATTTGCGGAGGGTAGCAGTGATCCTTTGGAAAGTTACAAGGATAAGTAACTATGCTGAGGAAAGTTACATGAACGGTCTGTCACAGGGCAAGGAAGTCCCGCAGAGTGCGCAGGTGAAGAAAGCCGTTGTGTGACTAAGCGCTCCTAGACACTAATAGATGTGGCGAACCGGTATCGTGAGTACAGCCTCTATTAAATTGTAGCCCAGGACTGGTGAGATCAGGGGCTTTATCGAAAACTGCTACATTGGAAATGTTCATTGCTATCAAGTGACCGATGGCTGTATTATTGCTACATTATTATCAATAGCTGTGGGTCCATAGATTGTGAATCGTTACATTGGAATTTCCACAGGCTAACTGTGACTAACGGACATATTGTTGAATTACTATCTACAGCTATAAATAATGGACATATTATTGCTGTATGACTGATTTATCTAGGTCATGATCGTAGAGCTATTTTTGGGTCTAGTGGACCCTCTGAGGTAGTTTCACAACACCAACCTTGTTTAAATTGCCCTTCTTGTTTAAATGTCCTTCTTTCGCTATATCCTTAATAAAAAGTCCTTTATAACAGTTTCCACTAACAGGAACTGCCTTTTGTCAGGTACAAACCATTGATCCAACCAGTGTGAATGTTATTTAACTAATTGGCCCTAGCTCCCACACCAATCAGTGCAAGGAGACAGAGAGAAAAAACCCCAACACTTTTTAACTGTTACATAACCTGCTTGCAATTAAAACAGGTGCAGTACTAAAATCTAGAAACCCAGTGCCTAAACTTACTTTCAATCTCCCCCTTTAACTGGAAGAAAAAAAGATTTACTTACACACAGTCTTTATCATAGCACACTATCAGCACAAAAAAATACTAATTTTAAATTTTTTTCACACAAAACCATACACCATCAGAAAATCTGTTGTATTCAGTTAGATCAACTAAATACAACAGATATACCATGAACTGAATAAATGAAAACGTTCACAAGCATACACTATCAGATGATTAAATGTCATTATTTTTCTATGTCCTTAATAACAAAGGCCTTTATAACAGATTCCACTCTTGTTCATAGGGAATGCCTTTTGTCAGGTAAGTGGAAGTAAATACCACTTCTAAGTAAATCCATCAAAATATATACTTTATATGTTGGGTGGTCTGTGTAGTGTTAGCATTTCTCCATATATCTTTAACTTTCTTCCTGTGGGATGGATGTATAAAGGGACTGGATATCTATTCCACACAAGTTAGTATCATCACTCAGGGGACCAATGTTTCTCAACCTTGTTTGTAAATTGGTTGTATCATTCACACAGGTGGGTATCTTTTGTGCCACTGGTTGAAGGAATCGGTCCACATATTGTGAGAGTGGTTCAAAAACTGACCCTATCCCTGACACTATTGGCCTGCCTGGTGAACATGTGATTGTTTAATGGAATTTTGGTAACATGTACTCTTAGGTGTTCCATTTTCAAAAAGTTTCTTTTAGGGCAAGGCCCCACTAGGGAGTGTGCAGGAATCGTGCGACATAGCAAAATTGCAACATTGCGCGATCCATCCGCGCTACCCTGCGCGTGCGCTGTAATCGCTTTGATGTATCCCTATCGCAGCACATCCGATGTGCACCAAAAATTGTGATCGCATGCGCTGCGAAAAGGGTCGGCAGCGCACTGCAGGGCAGCAGACTGGGCCATCCCCATCTTGGTGTGCGCTGCACTATAGCAATGCACAGCGTACACCAAAATAGTGGGGCCTAGCCCTTACTCATAATTATAATGCCATTTTGTGTGGCATCTTATCATATTATAATACACAAGGCTAGGCCTTTTCAATGGGGAGGTGCAGTGGCAAGAATCTATATTACAATCACTCAGTGATGTCACTGAGTGACTTTCTGTATTCCACTGCCCCATCCCGTCTCTCCCCCTCCCCATATTATTAATTTATATAGGAAGCCATGTTTATTATTGACAGATGATGTTCAGTCCTGCTTTCTCTTTTCAATGGGAACGGTAATTAACTATTTATACACTAAACAGAAATTCCTATGTAAATGACTAAAACAGATTGGGGAAGAGACAGTGGAAGGTTAGGGGGAGAGTGTATGCTGTTTTTTTTTTTTTTTGGCTGGCCTTATGCATTATAAGAAATAGTACGCTAACTACAGTGTAATATACAGATTTACTTTACCTCATAGTTCCATGCCCTGTATATAAGCACTCGGCCTACAGCCTCATGCTTCTATATGGTCATGGTAGTGTATTATACCCTATATCCACCACCTTTTTTATCTCCCATGTGGGATAATATGAGCATGCCACATAGTGACCTGGGATATGTAGTCTTCTGTTACATATGCAGTTCTGTCCATGACTACAATGGCTCCTCATTTGTCGACCTTCCGCACTACAATTTCATGGTTATTTTGCAAATCCATTAGTGCTTCCTTTTCACCTTTAGTTAGATTTGGTTTAGGTTGCTCTTTCTTCAGTAATGCACATGCTTTGCTCACTAATAATTTAGTAAATACCTTAAGGCTTGTACCTTGTACATCTGGTATGAATGTACTTTTCTTTCTCAATGTGGGCTGTGCTTGTGCATTACTGTACATAATATTAATGCATAATATTTTATTTTTAATTTAAAGGGCATATCCACCTCCACAACCAAGTTCACCCCCACTACTGGCCCCACTGTGTAGTGTGTAAAAATCCTTACCTTACTTCTCTGCTCCAAATGGTTCTCATGTAATGTCCTAGAAAGTGAACACCAGGAGCCTGGCTGGTCTGGCTTGCTCAGTGCAGCCCTCCCCTCCCTCCCCCTGATCCCTGTTTGGTTTCCTGTGCCCCTAGTGTAAAACCCCTTTTCTGTAGTGTAGGGCTCCCTCCCCCACCCTCAAAGCCAAAGCCGAATTGTACTTACTTTGCCTCTTTCCCCCGGCGTTTTACACTATCGGAAGCTGCGTCCATGATTGGCTGCCTCTCAGCCAATCACGGACATGGCTGCCACTCCAGCCCCATGCTTGCAGTTTCATGCAAGTAGAGGGCAGTTTGTGAGCGCCGCGGGAAAGAGGCAGTGTAAGTAGAGATCGGGAGAGTTTTTTTACATGCTAATATAGCGGTAAGGGGGTGGGAGAAGGAGCCCTACACTACAGAAAATTTTGAAAAAAGGGGTGAACATGCCCTTTAAATGCTCAATTGATACATATTTGCCAAAACAACTATAATGATATACTGGACAAGGCTTATCATATAATAGGTGGCTTTATATTGATCTCACATCCAGGTGTCCGGTTACATCTTTTTACAGCTTTATTACTATCTACATTCAATGGTACTATAAGTATTTTATAGTTTTATATATTACAGAGTTTTTATATAATGTGTTTTATACTATATTTGGTTTATAACATATAATAAATTTCAGTACCTAGGGATAATAAATTAGAGATTTTATACAATATATCTGTGATAAGTGCAAGATTTGGATTATTTGGAATGGATTCTATGTATTCATGAGCACCTCTGGCCATAAATATCCAGGTTCCCAATTAGTCTAATGTTTATTGGGATACATATTTTGTATTTACAGTTATACACTGGATTATTTATAAAATATCTAACATATAATAATCCTACAGATTCGTGTTTAGTCAATAATCAAATTTTCGAAAATCTAGTTTGGAGAAAAGTCTAATCCTTTCTACCTTAAATGCACATATTGGCTACTTTATCTATAACTAATTATTGTTGGTCCTCTAATCAGTTAGTGGTCTTGTTTTTTAAGGAGTCAGAGTTCACTTATGAGACATGCAGCTAGTTGGAGCCATTAAGGCCCTCTTTTGTTTGTCATTCAATATTAAAGGACAATTCCTCAGGGTTCTGTACTGGGGCAATGTCTTTTCAATATGTTTATAAATTACTTATAAAGGGGACATTTAGAGCAAGGTCTCTGTGAATGTTGATGACACTAAACTATGAAACTTTAGAAATGTCAAATAATGTGCAGTTGCTGCAAGTTGACCTAGATAGATTATCAAAATAAGCAGTAGAATGGCAGATGAGATTTTAAACTAGGTATAGGGGGGGAAAGTACGTTGAACTACACAGGAGTAGATAGAGAAGTTAGAGATCAGGGGGCTAATAACACAATGGAGGGAGGAGAAGGGGTAGGGGAGGATAAGAAGTCATGTACGACCAAGTCTGGCTGGAAAAACTGGGGAACTAGAATTAATAGCTTTAAGGTATGATGTAATTGGTATAGCAGAAATGTAGCTAAATGATTCACACGACTGGACAGTAAATATTGAAGGATACTCCTTATTTAGACACGACAGAGTTAATAAGAAAGGAGGAGGAGTATGTATGTATGTTAAACAGGAATTGAAGCCTAATCTAAAAGATGGAATAGATGGGGACACAAACGATATGGCAGAAACAATATGGGTAGAGCTGTGTACAGGAAGCAAAGAAGGTGTGTAAATTAATTGTTGGGGTATGTTATAAGCCACCAAATCCCGGGGAGGAGGTGGAAATGAATCTCCATATGCAGTTGGCAAAGGCTGCTGGTATGGGACATGTTTTGGTTATGGGGGATATTAACTACCCTGACATAGATTGGAGTAAGGGAACTGCCAGCACCTCAAAGGTATAAAGTTCTTAAATTTCCTATATGAGCATTTTCTTTCACAGTTGGTACAGTTCCTACTAAACAGAATGCGTTGTTGGATCTGGTGATATCTAATAACCCTGAGCTCATATTGGAGATGAAGGTAATGGGAAGCTTAGGGAACAGTGACCATGATATAGTGTCATTTAATATAGGTTGCAAAACGCTAAAGTGCACTGGGTTAACAAAAACTTTTAACTTTAGGAAAGCTAATTTTGTGCTGTTAAAGGAATCACTCCTGCTCATAGACTGGGTGGAATTGTTTCTAGGTAAAGCTACTGAGCAGATGTGGACCACTTTTAAAGGGATATTAAACTATTACATTTCTAAATTTGTACCTTTAGGTAAACAAGTGTAAAAAAGTAGGTCCTCTCCTGCATGGTTTAATGCTCAGGTAAAAAGGGAAATGGAAAAAAAGAAAAAGGCTTTTAAAAATTTGAAATCAGAGGGAACAGAACAGTCTTACGGGGAGTATAAAAGCTGTAATAAAGAGTGCAAGTTAGCAATTAAATTAGCTAAAATAGAAAATAAAATACGGATTTCCGAACAAAGCAAGTCCAGCCCCAAAAAGTATATAAATGGTAAAAAGATGAGTACTGAGAAAGTGGGACCATTAAATAATGGGGCTGAGATGGTTGTACAGGATGCCAAAAAGGCTAATCTGCTAAACCGTTTTTTTTACATCGGTTTTTCACTGAGAAAATGCTAGTCCTTACAGCAGAGATTGTAAAAATATGCAGGGGAGAAATGGGGAGTATTCACATTGGCTGAAGGAGGATATGGTACGGAAACAATTAGACAATAAAGCCCCAGGACCGGATGGAATACACCCTTGGATTTTAAAAGAGCTTAGTTCAGTTCTATCTAGACCACTGTTACTTATCTTTTCAGATTCACTTTGGTCTGGGGATGTGCCGCTGGATTGGAAAAAAGCCAATGTAATACCAATATTCAAAAAAGGTAGTCATTCACAGCCAGGTAGACCTGTAAGCCTAACATCAGTGGTAGGGAAGGTGATGGAAACTTTGTTACGGGATCATATCCTTGACTTTGTCTCCAGAGCTCATCTTATTAGTAGTAGTCAGCATGGATTTATGAGAAATAGATCATGCCAGACAAATTTAATTGGTTTTTATGAAGAAATGAGTAAGAATTTGGATTCAGGAACAGCAGTGGATGTGGTATATTTAGATTTTGCGAAAGCTTTTGATACTGTGCCACATAGGCGACTAATGTATAAACGGAGGACTGTTGGCCTTGAAGAAAACACTTGCGCATGGATAGAGAATTGGTTATTGGATCGCGGCGTGCCTCAGGGTTCTGTACTGGGGCAACTTCTGTTTAATCTGTTTATAAATGACTTAGAAGAGGGCATTGAGAGCAGGATCTCTGTGTTTGCTGATGACACTAAACTATGCAGAGCTTTGAAAATTTCAAATGATGTGCAAGCGTTGCAAGCAGACCTAGATAGATTAGCAAAATGGGCAGCAGAATGGCAGATGAGATTCAATGTTGATAAATGTAAGGTGATGCATTTGGGATTTAATAATCCCTGTGCCACCTACACCATAAATAACTCTGTGTTAAGTGCATCTGTAATGGAAATAGATTTGGGGGTTCTGGTAGATAACAGACTTAGCTGTGACAAACAATGCCAGGTAGCAACAGCTAGAGCTTGCAAAATATAGTCTTGTATAAAGAGGGGATTAGATTCAAGAGAGAAATATATTATTCTCCTTCTTTACAAGGCACTGGTAAGGCCTCATTTAGAATATATAAAGCAGTTTTGGAATCCCATATACAAAAGGGACATCTTGGAAATTCAGAGAAGGGCAACTAAGTTAATAAGGGGATGGAGGGGCTTGAATATGCAGGCAGATTAGACAAGTTAGGGCTGTTTACATTGGAGAAGTGTCATTTGCGTGGGGAATATGATAACTTTATACTAAAATATGATCCATATAATAAAGTCTCTGATGCATTATTCACTATTAGGTCATAAAAGAGGACTTGTGGACATCCTATAAGATTAGAGGAAAAGAAGTGTCATGTTCAGTTTAGGAAAGATTTCTTAAAAGTGAGAAATGTGGAAATTGGCTGGATAAGTTTCTAAAACTAAAAAACAAATACTATGTTACATGTGGCAACCCAGACAAGATCTACAGGGACAAAATCAGGTTCCATAGATGACAATCAGAATTTTTTTTCTGAGGACTGGTAGCTTGTTTGTGATTAGAAGATACTTGGGCCACATTTCCGTTATCTGGGTTAGTCATTCCTCTAGAGCCGGTTTATGAGAAAATGAAATTTACAAGGAAGAAATTTTAGGATTCCTGCCAGAATTACAAAAAAAGGGTGACAGAATTACAAAAAAAGGGTGAGAACGTGGAAGCAGAGTACACAGAATTAGTAGAAGCTAATTCCTCAAAAGGCAATAACCATTTGTTCAGAGACAAAACACCTAAGATATTGTTCCAAAGACAGAAAAGAACAGAATACCAAAACCAAGAAATGAATTAAACCCCTCTGTCAGAAACAACTTTTTCAGAAATCCCATGTAAGAGAAATATATGTTCGATAAATACCTGTGATAGTTCTTTAGCAGAAGGAAGTTTGTTTAAGGGAATTAAATTTGACCTCTTATTGAATCAACCACTACCCAAATGGTCATTTACCCACAGTCCAAGGTCTTTCGGGTATAGGAAGTGGTAATAGTGTTCCTGAAGTGGCCTTTCCGGAAGTTTTGCTAATAGCACAAACTGGATAAGCTTTAACATACACTTTAGAATTATCTGACATAGAAGGCCACGAAACATGTCTTGACAATAAGGGCAAAGTTTTAGTCTCACCCGAATGACTGGATAGCTTGAAATCATGAAAAAGTATGCTATACCTGTAACTGGAAGGATAAATGGACAAAGAGACAACCGTTGGGTTTTGCCAGAGACACTTCTACCTGGTAAAGAATTAATATATTAGACAAATTAGCTAACAAAGAATCAGTGAACGGAGCGCCTAAAATACATTAGAAAATCCTAAGAATCTTTTGAGTCCTTTCAAAATGGTAGGTGGTAGGTTGATCTGAAATAAAAAAAAAACTAAGTACTTAGAATATAAGTGGTGTTCTCTTAATTGCTTAAGGACTTAATTAACATATATATAATTTAAAATATCATCAAGATAAACAACCACAAACTTATCAAGATAATCTCTGACAACATTATTAAAAAAGTCTTAAAGTTTTAAAACACAAGCAGCTCTTCTCCTTCCCTAATTATAATTATATTGTTTGAATCTTGGAGATCCAGCTTAGAGAAAATCTGTGCCCACTACTTGGGAAATAAGATCTATAAAAGGCAAAGGGTATCTGGTCTTAAAAGTAATTTTATTAAGGGCTTAAGTAAATTTATTAAGATCACCATCATTTTTCTACATAAAAGAATCCTGAAAGGCCTGATAAAGCCTTTGTTTAGATTCTATATAATATATGCCTTCATAACTTTGCTTACTGGACCCCTCATATTGCCCCTTGGGAGGGCATGGTTTCAGGTAAGAGTACAACAGGGCACTTGTATTGAATGTGAGGTGGTAAGATATCTGAGCCTGTGGAGAAAATACATCAGAAAAGTTCCTGTAAGGAGGAGACATTCCCTCACCTTTTGTGACTGTGTACCTGAAGATATGGGTCTCAGATGGAAATATAGCTCAAAGACATCTTTAAAGTTCTGGGTTTCTTGGGTTACACAATTAGACCCACTAGAGAAGGTGTGGGAACCTGGTGGATTTCCATCATGTAATGGCCCGATATAATGTAATGCTCTGGATCCCCGAGTATTCTTTCAGCCCAGATACCCAATCTAAATCACTTGATTTACGAATAGTCAAGCCCCCAATTCCAGGAATGCTTGCTGCGCCTCACTGGGCATGGCTGCCATCTGGACTTTAAGCGCAAGGTACTTGCTAAGGGCATAGGGTAGGCAGGATAAAGGATAGTTGGAGACCAAGATATGAGGTGCAGACTAGATTAGGCAAGAGCAAAATCAGGAATGGAGCCAGTCATACACAAGAAACAAGCAAGCAAGCAAACAAGGTGCAGAGGTTTGAGTCGGATGTGTCCTGAACACTGACAGAGAAATTGCTGAATTGCCGATGACAAAAGAAACAGAGGACGCTTAAAATGCAGAAGAAGAGCGTGGGAGCATGGGGCAGGTAAGGAAACTGAGTTTCTAGGAATAACTGCAAGGTGTTGATTGCATTGTAATTAAGAGATGTTTTTAAAACTGCCATGGGTAAGGTGTCAAAACCGCATTGTGCATGGCAGACAATTTAAAAAAAGTGAGTAAAAAACCTGCATAATATTTTGCTCAATGACTTAGGCCAGGGATTCTCTAATGGTGTGCCTCCAGATGTTTGAAAACTACAACTTCCAGAATTCCTATAGTATAAAGGGAGGCCAGGGAATGCTAGGAGTTGTCGTTTCCAAGGGGAAAAGAAAATGAATTAGTCATTTAGAAAATACCAGTTGACCAGTTGGTCATGATATGATATCTATACTCTAAAATGAACTGTTTAAAAATGGAAAGTACCTGGGTCAGGGAGGTAGGATTGATTATTCCTACCTCACAATATCATTTCAGTGAAGAGCTGCAGCACCAACAGTTTTCATTTGCCAGGTTAGTCCTGGGCTATTTCTGTATTAAGGATATTGCTGAAGCCAGGAGGAAGACTGGCAGAATTGGATTTCTTTGGGCTGGTGCTCCTCACAGATACAATATTGGGCGGTAGGAATTACCAGTCCTGTATCCCTGTCCCAAGTACTATTTATTTTAACTGTTTTTTAAATAAACATTATACACACGATAGTTGTCCTTTAAATCTTTTAGGTGCTAGGGCTTTCAGTGTATGGATGCAATTTGCCTCTCAACATCATAGAAGCGTCTCCCTGTTCCCTCCTCTCTTGGGTAATGGTACTTGTTCAATAATAGTAAATCTCACCTTAGATTGACAGGTGGTCATCCCCACGTAAATTAGGTAACTGGGTCATTTATGTAAACCAATAATTCTTTGTTACAAGTGTAGAATGCAGCGATACTGAATAAACTGGTATTATGTAGTAATATGTTGGAGGTACAAATGTCAGTAACTTGTTGCCAGATTTCCACATCTAAATAAATTTATAGAAATTTTTGAGCATTCTGTGCTAAACTCAATACCAGTACTGACATATTGTATTAAGCCACGTTCAATAAACCCCATAAATAAGTTAGCCTAGGATAGCGCTAAGGAAAGTTCAGTAGCGCAGTCCTACAATAACAGTTCAGAAACACTGGTATTAAATGCTTACATATTACGTTGTGCGTACAAATGTGTTTTGCGATACTAAGTCAGCTGCCGCAAGCTAAGGGTTAAAGTTGCGCTAAAAGTATTAATGTAGGGTGTTTTCTGTCTTAGCAATGTAAATGCAGTTCCTTTTTGTTTTAAGTTTGCAGGTAATTATTTGACAACCATTGACATGTGTTCCATTTCTTCCAATTTCTCGTTGTAACATACATTTTCTCCTACAGGCTGGAAGAACTATAACTTCATTCACAACTTTCTGTCAAAAAGATGGCACATGGGCGAAAAATATACCAGACTGTTTAAGTAAGTAATGATTTGGAGTCAGTTTGGAGTAAGATTCTATATTTGTAATACCCAGATGAAGTGAGTACAACTACCGTATATACATGAGTATAAGCCGACTCCAGTATAAGCCGAGGTACCCATTTTTGCCTCCAAAATCAGAAAAACATGATTGACTCGAGTATAAGCCGAGGGTAGAAATTAGGACCATTACTGCCTTCTGATTCTATATATTGACATTAGTTGCCCTTTAAATGTACAGTAATCCCATACAGTAACCCTAATACCTTTCCACTGTAGATGTTTGGAAACTACAACTCCCAGCATGCTTTCGTTGCTGGGAGTTGTAGTTTCCAAACACCTATAGTAGAAAGGTATTGGGTGTTACTGTATGGCATACTGTCCCCCACGCTAGAGCCCCCCCCAGTTCGCTTACCGTACCTGGCCAGTCTTCAGTCTTCATCTCTCCGCCGGCTGCCGTTCCCAGTACTGCTTCGCGGCTGCGCGATGACGTCATCCCGCCAGCGTGAAGAACTACTGGGAACTGCCGGCTTTCCTTCCTGACTCGCGGCTGCATCTGGAATTAAGGTAAGTTTTCTCTTGACTCGAGTATAAGCCGAGGCAAGGTTTTTAGGTCGATTTTTAAACCTAAAAACCTTGGCTTATACTCGAGTATGTACGGTAATTCCAATTGTATTAATTGTAGGTGGACATTTCTATAAACTTGGATATTAAAAGGACACTTAAGTGCTAGGCCCCACTACAGAAAGAATTTGTGTGACACAATCCGTTTTTCAGATCGCATTTGCTTTGCACATCACATGGACACCGGGATTACATGGTAATTGTGGGGTCCATGTCCCACTATCTGTGGTCTATGATTTGACAGCACATGCAACATTGCGCATCCTACCACTTCTCAAAATCATGTTACGATTTTTGATGAGGTAGGATGTGCGATCAGTGGGTCCTAATCCTGAAATGAAAAAAATTACTTGATTTTATCCTTTTTTTATTTTTAGAGTTGCCAGGAACTTGATCCCTTTCTGCTCCCAGTGCTCACCATATTTCCTCAAGTCCTGGTCAGCTCACTTCTAGTTAGTATGTATTTTCCCATACTCTGTGCTCAGCACCTCCCAGAACCTGAGAGCTAGAGTAGGGAAGCATATACACTGGAGATTATCTGTCGACAAACAGAGAGCTACAGCCAATAGCATTCACCCTGTGGTTTTGCATTATAGCAAAAAAATACTTGCAGGCATCCCACCCCTCCCACAACTCGCGGGAGACGCCCACACTCTGGTGTGGTCTCCTGCACTTCTGTGACACCATCCCAAACTCCGGTGGCCGAAAGGACTCCCTATCCTCCTCCCCTGTCATGCCCCCTTTTGGCCGCCACACCACCAGAATGCCCCCCCAGAACCCCATCTACCCACTAAGTGACAACACATCCCTTCACTACACCCCTTCCCCCACCCTGCCCGAAAGCCTCAAATGGCAGGGGGGATGTCTGCTTTCACTTTTGAAGGCACTGTAAAGGTGCCCATACATTAGTGCTTTAAAAACATGCAACAGGACACTCCAAAGGAATTTGAATTGCAAAAAGTGCTATTTTATTCACCCATCAGTAAGATAGTCTCCGGCAACGTTTTTGGTGGACCTCCACCCTTTATCAAGAGGCTTGATAAAGGGTGGAGGTCCACCCGAAACGTTGATGGGTGAATATAGTATAGAGATGGCCAAACTTTGGAAAGTTCGGTCTGTTTTCGAACTTTCAAACTATATGGAAAGTTCGAAAACGGACCCATTTAAGTCAATGGGAGTCAAATGGTTCGAAAAGTTTGAATGAAATACAATTAAAATATCAATGGTAACTTAATGTAAATGGCTGTGGGACCTGGAAAATGGTCTGGGTAACATGTTCGAATATCCAGGACTTTTGAAAAATTGATTTTACTTTCACGTGCGTTACTTTCCAGCCCTCGCGTTCGAACATTCGATAATTATTCCTTGAACGACTTGCGGATTCGATAATTCATTATTTACTCACCTATTGGTATAATAGACATTTTACTTGCAGATTCGATACTCGCGTATAGGTATAATAGACATTTTACTCGCAGATTCAATATTTACTCGCGTATAGGTATAACAGACATTTTACTAACATATTCGCATGCCTCGAACATTCGATAATTACCGAAAGTCTGGAAAATATCGAAAGTCAGAGAAATCCGGGTCCGGGATAGTTTGAGAAGTCCGTTCGAACTCGAATTGTTCAGCTCTAACTTGTGTTCGAGTTCTAGCCCATCTCTAATAAAGTAGCACTTTTTGCAATTCAAATTCCTTTGGAGTGTCCTGTTGCATGTTTTGATGGTATAATTTGATGTGGACCAGAGAGTAGTATGGCCGGCAGCAGACAACTGTTTGGAGGAGTGGTTTCAGTTGTTCGTGAGTTCATACATTAGAGCTTACCTGCAGACCGATCTCATGACATTCAATCAATTCTGCAGGAACGGCCTTTCCAGGTCTTCCACACGACCGTCGTACGATCGCAAAATGAATGGGTCAGGCGGGACCTCGTGATCATATGTTGCCGCGAAGAAGATCTGGAAAGGCAGTTTCTGCAAAATTGATTGAAAGTCCCGTTAATCGTCTACAGGTAAGCTCTAATGTTTGGGCACCTTAGCAATACAGAGCAACAGAATATTCCTTTTTATGACCTGTCATGAATGCCAGTTCATTCACTGGGGACATGATCTGACCAATCAATCAGTTATTATGTTTAAGGTCTTGGGGACACCCGATAATCACTCTTGACTATTATTTCTGATTGGCACTTGGAGTCAGGAAGGATTTTTTTCCCTTAATAATGTTTTTTTTTTTTTGCCTTCCTCTGGATTAACTGTTGGATAGGAAATGGGGGTATTTCTGAGTAGGTTGGACTAGATGGACGTATGTTATTCAACCTCAAATACTATATATTTTATATACTAAACTATAGTTATCTAACCTATTTCCAGACACTGTATAAGATGTTGACGCATTTGATCACTCACTCCAGAAACCAAAGGGTTAACAAGCTTTCACACTTTGTCGCCAGCAGTCACAGAGTGAATGAGTGAATTTGCATACCAGCAAGCAAAGCATTCAAACAGGGTTAAAAAGCCATTTAAGCCCTCATTCCTGTATCAGAGGCTACCTGGATTCTTTTAGACAGACCAGAAGAATGGACATCATGCCAGCTAAGAGACTAAAACTTCGCCTTTAGCCCATGAGTTAAAAACACATAACTAATGTACATCCAGTTAAAGGGGAGAGCGGTGAGTCTAAAATTTCATATAGAGGCGCAAGTGGTAAATAATGAGATCAGATATTGGGGTAGAAGATGGCTAGGGGGTTGGAGGAGATTTTAAACTAGGTATGGGGGGTACATTGGACTACACAGGGGTAGATAAAGGAATTAGGGGGCTAATAAGATAATGGAGGATGAAAATGGGGGATGGGGGGCATAGAGGTTAAGGAGGCATGTATGTCCAAGTTTGAAAGTAAATTGAATGATAATCTAAAATGTATGTTTTACAAATGAATTCTTTCTGGAAGAATTGAACAACTAGAACTAATAGCTTTAAATGACTAAATGATTTACATGACTGGACGGTAAATATTGAAGGATACTCCTTATTTAGACATGACAGAGTTAATAAGAAAGGAGGGGGAGTACCGTATATACTCGAGTATAAGCCGAGGTTTTAGGTTTAAAAATTAACCTAAAAACCTTGACTCGGCTTATACTCGAGTCACAAGGAACTTACCTGCAATCCAGAGGCAGCCGCGAGTCCGGCCGGCAGTTCCCAGTAGTTCTTCGCGGTTGTGCGCATGACGTCATCACGCACGCTGACGGGATGACTCATCGCGCAGCCGCGAAGCATAATGGGAACTGCCGGCCGGACTCGCGGCTGCTTCTGGATTGCAGAGAGAGGAAGACTGAAGACCAGGTACGAGTAAGTGAGCTGGGGGGTAGTGCTATGGGGGGGGCTGGGGTACTGGGGGGAGGGCTGGGGGGGACAGTATGCCATGCAGACACCCACATTACCTTTTTACTATAGGTGGTTGGAAACTACAACTCCCAGCAACCAAGCATGCTGGGAGTTGTAGTTTCCAAACATCTACAGTGGAAAGGTATTAGGGTGGGGGACAGTATGCCATACAGTAACCCCCAATACCTTTCTACTATAGGTGGTTGGAAACTACAACTCCCAGCAACCAAGCATGCTGGGAGTTGTAGTTTCCAAACATCTACAGTGGAAAGGTATTAGGGTTACTGTATACCCTCGGCTTATACTCGGGTCAATCATATTTTCTAATTTTTGAGGCAAAAATGGGTGCCTCGGCTTATACTCGAGTTGGCTTATACTCGAGTATATACGGTATGTATATATGTTAAACAAGAATTGAAGCCAAATTTCAAAGATGAGATAGATGGGGTATAGACGATAAGGCAGAAACAATATGGGTGGAACTGTGTACAGGAAGCTAAATGTGGGTAGTTTAATTGTTGGTATATGTTATAAGGCACCAAATGCCAGTGAGAATGTGGAAATGAATCTCCATATGTAGTTGGTGAAGGCTGCTGGTATGGGGCATGTTCTGTTTATGTCGGATTTCAATTACCCTAAAATAGATTGGATTAAGGGAACTGTCAGCACCTCAAAAGGTATCAAGTTCTTAAACCTTAATGAGCATTTTCTTTCACAAATGGTACAAGTTCCTACTAGACAGGATGTGTTGTTGCATCTTGTGATATCTAATAACTCTAAGCTCATTTTGGAGATGAAGGTAATGGGAAGCTGAGGGAATTGTGATCATGATATAGTGTCATTTAATATAGGTTGCAAAAAACAAAAGTGCACTGGCTTAACAAAAACTTTTAAGTTTAGCAAAGCTAATTTTTTGTTGTTAAAGTAATCACTCCTGCTCATAGACTGGGGGGGGAAGGTGGTTGTTCCTAGGTAAAGATATTGAGCAGAAGTGGACCACTTTTAAAGGAATATTAAACTATTTCTAAATGTATATATTTAGGGAACAAATGTAAAAAATAAGTCAACTCTGGCCTGGCTCAATGCCCAGGTAAAAAGGGAAATGGGAAAAAAAAGGCTTTTACAATATTGAAATTGGATGGAACTGAACAGGCTTTCAGGGAGTATAAAAGCTGTAATAAGGAATGTAAGAAAACAATTAAAGGGCATCTATAGTGGGAAAATGTAATTTTTTTTTCTTTCTATGTGTTCCATAATTCCCCCCAACCCCCAGAGTACCTTTATTTTCTTCAGTTTCCTCCTATGTCCCGAGATATATAAGTTAAAAAAGTCAAGATTTCAATATACCACTTCTGCTTGAGCTGTCAATCAAATCGCCTAACAGCATGCCAGTGTAGTGTGTAGGCTTACACAAGTTTTACAGCAAGTCATGGCTCCTGCCTGCTCACTAAAATGGTTGGCAAATACTGGGTTAAAAACAGAAAGGAAGTAGAAAGAAGCTTTCACCAATTTGTTGCCTGTCAAAGGAGATGGGGCTGTAGTGATAAGGCAGGACTAGGGTCTTTCCTAACTCACCCCCTCCCACTCCTTATGTAGCAAGTATCTCCAGATAGGGTTTTTTGTTTACAAAGGTTAGAGTGATGTGTAGGAGGATTAATGTGCATGAGCGGCTTGTTTCACAGGCTTTGTTCACAGCTGGACTATATGAACAGGGGAATGACCAGAGAGAGGAGGGGGAGTGAGGAGCTTGTGAGGGTGAAAAGACTCTTAAGAATAACTATGTACCTGTTCATATAATTATATAGGATATGTAACTATCTGATCTCATTATTTATCACTTCCCCCGCTATATGAAATGTTACACTCATGTTGCGGTTAAGTTTAACTCACTTTATAATTGTTGCTATTTATTATAGTTCTTGAACAATCTGCTGCTGAGCTCTAAAAAACAGGCTATGGATTAACTATCTTATAATATCCAATAATCAACATTGTTACCATTTTAAACATAATATTATATGGACTACTATGCAGTCTCTGACACTATATAGTTTTAGATCCTTATCCTGCATATTTGTTATTATCACATCTGACAGTTATCTTCTTTGTGTATTCTATATCTTAGATGATTTTAGGTACACTGTGGATATTGCTTTTACTTACTGTTTTCTTGCTCCATTACGTATTTCTATTCCTTATGTAATTTATCCTTTTCATGTTCTGCCATCTTTATTCTAGACTATCTTATGTTTACCTGTTTACCCACCCCCCTCCCTTCCCTTATGACGAGCCTTACGCTAAGTATTAAATGGCAGCAGCCTGTGGAACTAATTCTCAGCCTCTGAGAAAGTGACATGGGTCACAAAACACGTCAGGCTGTGGCCGACAAACAGCCCCCCCGTGCCCTCCCTTTCCACCACTCTCTGCTTTAACTGGATGTACATTGGATATGTGTTTTTAACTCATGTAATAAAGGTGAAGTTTTAGTCATTTACAATCTGCCCTGGTATTGATTGTATCGATTTCTGTGCGGCTATTGCTGCGTGTTGTGGACATGTGTGCACAGCAGCTGTCATAAAGGCATAAGGGGATCTAGCTCCCAGTTCTACTAACTTTTTCTCGGTGTATTACTGGATTCTTTTAGAGCATCAAAGACAAACTTATTTAAGTGTATGTCCACCTAAGAAATCGACATTGGGGATTTCAGCTTTATTAAAGAACTCGAGGTAAAGGAGCTTTGTCTTACCCCCGTCCTTCAATAAAACCTGCAGGAGGCATAAGCTAAGGTAAGTAGCTTACCCGGTCTTGCGCTCCTCTGTTGATCTTATGACAGGTCCCAACGCACTTTGTACTCTATGCCCATGTGCAGCGCATATGCCCAGAGACAGTGGAATAAGCTATGCTTTCATAGAGAGAATATATTTTTCACAGCGAGGCCACGGGGAGGCACTGGGATAGGCTAAGGAAGTGATTGATTGACAGTTTTTACTGCCAAGCTCTGCCCTGCCCTACCCCATTTGAAAAAGTAAAACTCCCAGAGCTAAAAAGAGATGGGGAAAAAACAGGTTTAGGGCTAGGCCACACTGACGCAAATTTTTTGCGTTTGCGCATGCAATTTTTTAATACAGCAATCGCAGCAACATATGCGATTGTGTTTGCGTTTCCGATACGCAATTGCATGCGATCACCATTTTAATCGCAATCGCATGCGATTTTGTATCTCTAACAGAAAAACGGCATGCGCAAACGCAGCAGAAGCATGCATGTGCGATTGCCTTTGTGTTGCAGTGTGGCCTTGCCCTTAAGGTTGGGGCAATTAATCCTTTTTAACCCTTTCTTACAGTTGATCCAAAGGAAGGAGAAAAAAAAAGGGAGGGGGGGGGGCAATTCCTTCCTGACTACAAATGGCAATCAGAAAGTATCCCTGGATCAACCAGATCTTTATGTATATACCAGTAGTTCTCAATATTTTTTTAGTTTTAGATACTTATCCAGGCCATTTTTAAAGATATTCAATGAACTTGCCATTCCCACTTCTGCTGGAAGACAGTTCCACAGTTTCACCGTTCTCACTGTAAAGAAACCTTTCCTAACCTGAAGATGAAACTTCTTTTCTCCCAACCTTAAAGGGTGTCCACGAGTCCTCTGATATGACCTGTTAGTAAACAATGCACCAGAGAGCTCATTGTATGGCCCATTAATATATTTGTATAAGGTTATCATGTCCCCACGCAAACGTTGCTTCTCCAATGTAAACAGCCCTAACTTGTCTAATCTGCCTGCATATTCAAGCCCCTCCATTCCCCTTATTAATTTAATTGCCCTTCTCTGAACTGCTTTCATTTCCAAGATGTCCCTTTTGTATATGGGATTCCAAAACTGCACCACATATTCCAAATGAGGCCTTATCAGTGCCTTTTAAAGAGGGAGAATTATATTTTTCTCTCTTGAATCTATTCCCCTCTTTATACAAGACAATATCTTGCTAGCTCTAGCCGTGGCTTTCTGGCATTGTTTGCTACAGTCTGTTATCTACCAGAACCCCCCAATCTTTTTGCATTACAGATTCACTTAACACAGAGTTATTTATGGTGTAGGTGGCACAGGGATTATTAAATCCTAAATGCATGAACTTACATTTATCAACATTGAATCTCATCTGCCATTCTGCAGCCCATTTCGATAATCTATCTAGGTCTCCTTGCAACACAGCTCTGCATAGTTTAGTGTCATCAGCAAACACAAGGACCTTGCTCTCAATGACCCCTTCTAAGTCATTTATAAACAGATTGAAAAGAAGCAGCCCCAGTACAGAACCCTGAGGCTTAGAACTTTAGCCCACATAGATGTAGCTCCATTTACATGCCCTCTAAATAAATGTTTAGAATGTTTTCAGTATTTTTTTAATACATTTGAAATTTTAATGAAAATTTAACAATATAACCTCGCAAAAATAATTTAATTGCTATAAGGGGAAAAACACCATGCAATCCTAATTTATAGTCCCCACTGACACCTAACTTGATCCTTCTACCAGGCTACATTATTTCAAAAAAGTTCCATGACATTTAAATTTCTGTGTAAGCAAATTTGTTTTAATGATGCAAGAAAGTGTTAATTTTAGGGGCTAAAGTGTGCCAGTGATAAAAACCTGCTCACAGAGCACACAGACCAAGATTATGGTGAACTATGTGACAAATGAGTGTGTGCAGTCCCACAAATAATTTGGTGGAAGCACTGAAAGTGGTGCTATTTATAAGGGATAATACGCTACCTACAGTGTAATATAAGGACATTATGCAACCAAGGAGTTACATGACCATATAGAAGCACGAGGCCGTAGGCCGAATGCTTTTATACAGGGCATCGAACTCCGAGGTATAGTAAATCTGTATATTACACTGTAGGTAGCGTATTATTTCTTATAATACATATGGCCAGCCAAAAACAAAAAAATGCCCACTACCACTGTCTCTTCCTGGATTAGTCATTTATAAAGGAATCCCTGTTTAATGTATAAATACTTAATTACTATTCCTATTGAAAGAGAAAGAATGACCAAACATTGTCTGTCAAGAATAAACAGGTCTTCTTATATAAATGACTACTACAAGGAGGGGGAGACAGGGGGAGGGGCAGTGAAATACAGGAAGTCACTCAGTGACATCACTGAGTGACTGTAATATAGATTCTCGCCACTGCACCTCCCCATTAAAAATGCCAGAGCCTTATGTATTATAAATACATATATTGTACATGTATAGGTAATACATAAGTTATACTTATATACATACCCATCACTCAGCAGGACTCCCCCTTTCGCGGCTTTGAGCTCACACTTTTAAAATCCAAGCCCCCTCCCTGCTTAGTTTCTACGGGGTATCTTTTATTGCCTTTTTTTTCAAAACCTCTTATTTCAACCCTTCATGGCACTGTAAAGCTGTGTTTTTTTACCATTGTGGCACTACTGACGAGGCCACATTTTTAAAATAAAAAAGAATAAAGCAGCAATGCATGGAGCTGAAACTAAGAAATATTTCAAGGGGGTAAATATTTTAAGAGGCGACCCCTCCCAAATAGAGACTAGAACTCGAATTTGAACCTGAGTCTAACTTAACAAGTCCGAACAGACTCTGACTTCTCGAACTATCTCGGACCCGGATTCGCGGCTGTATTTTTGATAATTATCGAAAAATCAATAATTATCAAGTGAACTTGAATGTATGGTTCTCTAACCCTCGAATGTAGCCTTTGATTTTCGGTAACCCTCAAAAGTATTTTCAATAAACCTCGAATGTATGGATAGTTTTCGCTAACCCTAAAAATGTATCGTTCGCTAACCCTTGTAAGTATCGTTCGTTTTCAGTAATCCGGGAAAGTACAGTTAGATTTCGGTAATCCTTCAATTTATGGTTCTGTTTTCGCTAACCCTCGAAAGTATTGTTTGGTAACCCTTGAATTGGCCATAACAAATGTAGCTTGCGCAAAACCTGTCAATTGCCTGCTCGTGTTTAAGAAGTGTTTACAATAATTTACCATTGTTAGTTTAGCTGTAAATCATCCAGACTTTTTCGAACTATCACTCCCCCCATTGAATGGGTCCGTTTTCGAACTTTTACTAAAGTTCGAAACCGGACAGAGCTTTTAGTATAGTATTTGAGGTTGAACAAAGACACACGTCCATCCAGTCCAACCCATCTAGCAATATCCTCATTTCCTGCCTAACTGTTGATCCAGAGGAAGGCAAAAAAACCCCACCAAATTTATGAAGGGGGAAAAAATTCCTTTCTGACTCCAAGGGGCAATCGGAAATTTCCCTGGATCAACTCTACTTTATGTATCAATACCAGTAACTTGCAACATTCCTTGTTTGCAGAAAGTCATCCAGCTTTTTTTGAAACTGACCAATGAACCTGCCATTACAACGTCCACTGGAAGACAGTTCCAATACCTTAACGTTCTCACAGTGAAAAACCCTTTCCGAGCTTGAAGCCTAAACCTTTTTTCTTCAATTCTAAGGGATGTCCTCGTGTCCTTTGACATGTTCTCTTGGTGAACATGCCCCAGATAGTTTATTGTATGGCCCGTTAATGTATTTATACACAGTAATCATATCCCCACGCAAGCGCCTTTTTTATCTCGATTCCCAAATCAGGATAATAAAAAAGCATACGCATTTTAATCCAGATCAACCTGCAGGCAAATTAAAAGCAGCAAAATGGTTTTGAATGGGTCATGTGACCCAAAATAAACTTGACAGTGTATTGTCTTGAGTTAATAGTGTAAGTATCCCTGTTAAAAGAAATACTTTAAAGGTTAAAACTATATGTGACTGCTGCGAGTCTTTTAGAATCATAATAATCTTTGACCTTTTTATGTACTGTAAGATTTTGTTTTTATCTTTAATTCTTTTTATTTTCAATATCATTTAAGTATAATAATATAATCTTTGATATGTCTTTAAACACACAGTTGTTGATTGTGGAAACCCAGATGAAATAGACAATGGCACATATAACTTTGGAACAGTAAAAGAAATGACAACATACAATTCAACTGTGCAATATGAATGCACCAGACCCTTTTATTACATGAAAGATGGAAAAGGTAAGAAAAAGACAAGGTATGCTAACAGAATATAGTTGTGAATATAGCTACTTCTTAAATTAATTATGCTTTTAAAAATATAAGAAATGCCGTGCTTTGCTAGCTTTGCCAAAAGAATGACAACCCACCCATAAATGTACAGTCATAGCAAAAGATTTTGTTGCAAAGAGTGAATATTTACAGTATTGTTGATAATTTGTGGACCACCTGTCCACTTGCATTTTGGGAACTGACCCCAGGTTTTTAATAGGGTTAAGATATTTGGAGTTTAAAAGTTTAAAATGTTGTGATCTCTGAGCAACTTGTTTTTGTTTTTTTTTACCTTGTGACATAGTTTTCCACCATGCAGGAAAATACACAGAAGACCCTTTGGGTTCTTCTTAGATATGCAGCATTACTTACTTAAACTTTATTTCCCTTAATTTGCTGCTCCAGTCCCTCTTCCAAATGGATTTGAGTGGACTAGAGCAACAAAAGAAAGTTAGGTTGTTAACACTGCGTACTAACGGCCCGCATCCAGCATACTTTTTATATGTGAAGCAGGGGAGTGAGTATAATTTTCCTTTAAGACCACTCAACACCCAGTCCAGAACTCGTTAAACCATCGTTTAATGATTAATTTACCTGCTGGTGACAAAATATCCAAGATATGCAAATCAGCAGTGCACCCCAGTCTTTTGGTAAACATGCAAAAAGTTTTTATTCAACAGATTAGTGTAACATTTCGGTATCACATGACACCTTCATCAGACACCATGAAATCTGAAAATATTGCTCAAGGCGTGTGCTCCTGTGTGAAGAAGAAAGGTGCAGTCTGTCAGCATGATTTTTTATTATTTTTTTCAATCCCTCGTGGCAGCGCTGCCCTAAATGTAACTGTACCTCCCCGGCATTGGCAGCAGCCTTGGGAGACTCCAATCAGCATAAATGAATGCCTGATTAGACCCGCAGATGGCCCGTAATGATGTTTTATGTGCATAGCGTGGGGGTGGGACTGGAGTCTTCTAGTAGGAGAGGTACGGTGTGTATCAGCTCTTCAGAACTGGGATAATGTATTATCAGGTAAAGGTACTGAACAGAAGTGGACTGTGTTCAAGGGGTTTTAAGCCAGTTCACATCTAAATTTATACCCTGGGAAATAAATGTAAAAAAAAAAAATCCGTGCCCATGTGGCTGAATTCTATGTAAAGAGGCAAATGGAAGGAAGAAAAGGCATTTAAAACCTTTAGTCAGAGGGAACGGAAGGGCCTTTAGGATTATAAAAACTGTAACAAGAAGTGTAAGAAAGCACAATCAAACTAGATAAAATTAATAATGAAGTTAGGATAGCTGAACAAAGCATCACTAAGCCTAAACATTTTTTAAAGTATATTAATAGTAAGAAGATGAGGACTGAGAATGTGGCACCATTAATTAATGGGGATAAGTTAGTTTATAGTTTATAGTATTTAAGGTTGAATAAAGACATACGTCCATCCAGTCCAACCCATCTAGCAACATCCTCATTTCCTGCCTAACTGTTGATCCAGAGGAAGGCAAAAAAACCCCACCAAATTTATGAAGGGGGAAAAAATTCCTTTCTGACTCCAAGGGGCAATCGGAAATTTCCCTGGATCAACTCTACTTTATGTATTAATACCAGTAACTTGCAACATTCCTTGTTTGCAGAAACTCATCCAGCTTTTTTTTGAAACTGACCAATGAACCTGCCATAACAACGTCCACTGGAAGTTTTACCGTTCTCACAGTCAAAAACCCTTTCCGAACTTGAAGCCTAAACCTTTTTTCTTCAAGTCTTAAGGGATGTCCTCTGACATGTTCTATTGGTGAACAATGCCCCAGATAGTTTATTGTATGGCCTGTTAATGTTTTTTTACACAGTTATCAAATCCCCACGCAAGCGCCTTTTCTCCAGCGTACATAATTGTAACTTTTCCAGACTCTCTTCATATTCAAGCTCCCCCAATCCCTTTATTAATTTAGTTGCCCTTCTCTGAACCCTTTCCATTTCAAAGATGTCCTTTTTGTACATAGGATTCCAAAATTGCACTGCATATTCCAAATGAGGCCTTACCAATGCTTTGTAAAGAGGGAGAATTACATTTTTCTCCCTTGAATCCATACCTCTCTTTATACAAGACAATACTATGCTGGCTCTGGCTGTTGCCGCCTGGCACTGCTTGCTACCTTTAAGTTTGTTATCCACCAAAACTCCAAGATCCCTTTACAACAGGGATTCACTTAACACAGAGCCATTTATAGTATAGGGGTTTTTAAGTCCAAAATGCATCACCTTACATTTATCAACATTGAATCTCATCTGCCACTTAGCAGCCCAATGTGACAATCTATCTAGTTCCCCCTGCAATGATTGCACATCCTCTGAAGTTTTTAATGGTCGACAAAGTTTTTTGTCATCAGCAAACACAGAAACCTTGCTGACAATACCCACTTCCAAATCATTAATAGATTAAATAGAAGCGGCCCCAACACTGAACCCTGTAGCACCCCACTTAGCACTTTAGTCCATAATGATAAAGCCCCATTTAGAACTACTCTCTGAATCCTATCCATTAACCAATTTTCTATCTTTGTACAAATGTGACTCCCCAGACCAACAGACCTTAGCTTATATATTAGTAGCCTATGGGGGACTATATCAAAAACCTTTGCAAAATCCAAGTAAACTACATCTACTGCTATGCCAGAGTCTACATTTTTACTTACTTTCTCATAAAACCCAAGCACGTTAGTTTGACAAGATCTATTCCTCCTACGGAGGATGGCGATAAAGCAAATGTCTTGAATATTTTTTTTCCCTCTGTATACACTATATAAGATCCAAGTACAGATATCATAGAGTATAGTACCAATAATGGTATAAAAGATTCAAGTGGTACAGAAAGAACTAAATAAGGTTAATATTAATAAATCTCCTGGACCGGATAAAATACATCCTCGGGTACTTAGGGAGCTAAGTTCAGTTTTATCTAGGCCAATGTTTCTTATTTTTGCAGATTCCCTCATGTCCGGAGGTGTGCCTCTGGATTGGAAAAGGGCTGATGTTATTCCAATATTCAAAAAGGGTAATCGTTCACAGCCGGGTAATTACAGGCCCCATAGGCGACTAATAAATAAGCTAAGGTCTGTTGGTCTGCGGAGTCACATTTGTACATGGATAGAAAATTGGTTAATAATTAGGATACAGAGTTGTTGTTAATGTGTTAATAGGGCTTCATAATTATGGACTAAAGTGCTAAGTGGGGTGCCACAGGGTTCTGTGTTGGGGACACTTCTATTTAATCTATTTATTAATGATTTGGAAGTGGGTATTGTCAGCAAGGTTTCTGTATTTGCTGACGACACAAAACTTTGTTGACCATTAAAAACTTCAGAGAATGTGCAATTGTTGCAGGGGGATCTAGATAGATTGTCACATTAGGCTGCTAAGTGGCAAATGAGATTCAATGCTGATAAATGTAAGGTGATGCATTTTGGACTTAAAAATCCTTGTGCTGCTTATACTATAAATGGATCTGTGTTAAGTGAATCCCTGTTGGAAAGGGATCTTGGAGTTTTGGTGTATAACAAACTTAAAGGAAGCAAGCAGTTCCAGGCGCCAACAGCCAGAGCCAGCATGGTATTGTCTTGTATAAAGAGAGGTATGGATTCAAGGGAGGAAAATATTATTCTCCCTCTTTACAAAGCATCGGTAAGGCCTCATTTGGAATATGCAGTGCAATTTTGGAATCCTGTGTACAAAAAGGACATCTTTGAAATGGAAAGGGTTCAGAGAAGGGCAACTAAATTAATAAGGGGATTGGGGAAACTTGAATATGAAAAGAGACTAGAAAAGTTACAATTATGTACCCTGGAGAAAAGGCGCTTGCGTGGGGATATGATTACTGTGTATAAATACATTAACAGGCCATACAATATACTATCTTGGGCAATGTTCACCAATAGAACATGTCAGAGGACACAAGGACATCCCTTAAGACTTGAAGAAAAAAGGTTTAGGCTTCAAGTTCCGAAAGGGTTTTTCACTGTGAGAATGGTAAAGCTATGGAACTTCCAATGGACGTTGTTATGGCAGGTTTATTGGATGAGTTTCTGCAAACAAGGAATGTTGCAAGTTACTGGTATTGATGCATAAAGTAGAGTTGATCCAGGGAAATTTCCGATTGCCACTTGGAGTCAGGAAGGAATTTTTTCCCCCTTCATAAATTTGGTGGTTTTTTTTTGCCTTCCTCTGGATCAACAGTTAGGCAGGAAAGGAGGATATTGCTAGATGGGTTGGACTGGATGGACATATGTCTTTATTCAACCTCAAATACTATACTATACTATGAGGATTGGCCTATTTGTTTCTTTCTGTGATAGGCAGCACCACCACCACCATTAGGAGCATGCTTAGCATTAGACACATACCGTAAGTGAATTGTTTTTATTTGGTTGAGGGGGGGAGGGCTACCTATCTTTCTACCTACTTGTGTACTGGGCCTACCTACCTTCTTGTGTTCTGGGGGCTGGGTCCTATCTACCTACGTGTGTATTGGGGCCTGCCTACCTACTTGCATACTGGGGCCTACTTATATACTTTGTGCTGGAGCCTACCTACCTACTTGTGTACTGGAGCCTACCTACCTACTTGTGTGCTGGGGCCTACCTACTTGTGTACTGGGACCTATCTACTTGTATACTGGGACCTACATACCTTCTTGTGTGCTGGGGCTTACCTACCTGTGTACATTGGTCTAACTACCTACTTGTGTACTGGGGCTACCTACCTACTTGAGGACTGGGGACTACCTACTTGTGTGCTGGGGACTACCTACCTGTGTGCTTGATGCCCACTCGCTAAAGAAAAGAGAAGACGGCACCAAATAATACCATGTTTTATGGTATTGAAAAGTTTTGACCAAAAAATTTAACTAAATGACTCATTGAATTTGCCTAAATTACAGATATGATGGGGACTACATGTTTTACCAGAATGCTCTACCAAACATATTTTGCTGCAGATGTTTTTAAATATTTTTCTTTCGCTTAAAATGTGTTGGATATTGTTAAAAGGAATTTCATATGGTTAGGATAGCTTTAGATAGTTTGTTAGGCTTGGCTAGGATAGGTTAGACTAGTTAGGTTAGTTAGGGCCATGCTGAAAGAGTCTACATTGACATGGCAGGCATACAAATCTTTTTGCCAATATATTTTATTCTAGAGAAAGTGTTAATGTGCTATCACAATGGAGCCAAAAACCATAGGGACACCCCTGGTATGGACTGTAAAACTGTTTTAGCTGAGCCTCCTAAGGTTTTCTAGGGCTTAGGCTGAGCGTAGGTTGCTTGTGGATAATACTGCTCTGCCTCATTTTTATGGGCTGCCGTTTGTTTCTAGATAATTTTGTAAACAAAAAACACACTACAGTGTCAAAAATAAATGTATTTTAAAATACATATTTAGTTGACAATAATCTAATTTGGTGTTTTTAAATACATTATGAAGACAGTAAATCGGCTATAAAATACATTTTCTCTACCAAAAAAGACATTTTGTATACAAAAGGTATGATTGTTCCCCAGTTCATTTTGTTTACTAAAAACATACGTTTTGACTACAAAATGCATTTGGTCTGCAAAATTTGAGTAACCAGCATATTTTGCATAACAAACTTCTCTGTTTGACCCCTGTACACATTTTGCATACAAAAGTACATTTTGTACAGAAACAGTACTGCAAACTAAGGGGTACATTTATAAAGGAGCACTATTTTTGCCATTTCGTTAAATAATACCCCCATTCGAATATCAAAAATCTGAAACTCAAAAAGCAGGAATTGGAAATTCGAAAAGCAGACAATTGGAACAATCAAAACTCTAAAATCTTAGTTTCTTTTTTAGCAAATGATTGAAAATTGGAGAGTTATTTGTATTGGGAAGCCCACAATGGGGAATAGTAATGTACCCGAAAACTATCAGTGAGTAATGGGGATATAGACAACAATAAGTTGTATGGTGATATCATTCCCCATTCGTCCATGGTTGGCTATTCCACCGGCAGCCGTATGCCAATGATCAGAATTTAGAGGCGCAATTTATTTCTCAGAGTTTAATTTATTATGACTATGTCATAAATAGGCACCATAGTGCCACTGATTCAATATTGCACCATTTTGTGTAAAATTACGTTTGGAAGACATTTTTGGTAAAATATCTTAATTTGCCACCCTGAGTAAAAAACAGGTAAAGGCACATTAATCAAATGAAGGAAAAATTCCAGAAACATACTGTACCTCAGATGCAGAGGAAGTGGTCAGACCTCAAAAAACATTTGTAACAAGCTTGAAGGCAAGTATCCTATACAATTTAAAAAAAAAAACAGAAAGCAATTATTGGTCGTGAGGTGGTGGAGCTTTTCCATGGTGGTCCAAACCTATGTGCTCTTTCCATCTGTTTCCAATCCAGAATAATCCCTAGCGCCACGTCATCAACCCTCCTCCCACAATGTGCGCGCGCCACTGCCGTTAAAGAAGGCAATCTGACTACCACTGTCCACAAGTGCGCACCGACCCCTACTTGCACGGGTGCGCATGTCACATCATTCAACCATGCGCGCCCAAGACTCACATGCACACACCTCTGGCTGGAAAAACCGGAGAACTATAACTAATAGCTTTAAAAGAAAGGTATGATGTAATTGGTATAGCAGCAACATGGCTAAATGATTCACACGACTGGACAGTAAATATTGAAGGATACTCCTTATTTAGACATGACAGAGTTAATAAGAAAGGAGGAGGAGTATGTATGTATGTTAAACAGGAATTGAAGCCAAATCTAAAAGATGGAATAGATGGGGACATAAACGATATGGCAGAAACAATATGGGTAGAGCTGTGTACAGGAAGCAAGAAGGTGGGTAAATAAATTGTTGGGGTATGTTATAAGCCACCAAATGCCGGGGAGGAGGTGGAAATGAATCTCCATATGCAGTTGGCAAAGGCTGCTAGTATGGGGCATGTTTTGGTTATGGGGGATTTTAACTACCCTGACATAGATTGGAGTAAGGGAACTGCCAGCACCTCAAAAGGTATAAAGTTCTTAAATTTCCTATATGAGCATTTTCTTTCACAGATAGTAGAAGTTCCTACTAGACAGTTGGATCTTGTGATATCTAATAACCCTGAGCTCATTTTGGAGATGAAGGTAATGGGAAGCTTAGGGAACAGTGACCATGGTATAATGTCATTTAATATAGGTTGCACAAAACTAAAGTTCACTGGGTTAACAAAAACTTAACTTTAGGAAAGCTAATTTTGTGCTGCTAAAGGAATCACTCCTGCTCATAGACTGGGGGGAATTGTTTCTAGGTAAAGATACGGAGCAGATGTGGACCACTTTAGGGATATTAAATGATCACATTTCTAAATTTGTACCTTTAGGGAACAAGTGTAAAAAAAAGTAGGTGCTCTCCTGCATGGCTTAATGCTCAGGTAAAAAGGGAAATGGAAAAAAAGAAAAAGGCTTTTAAAATTTTGAAATCAGAGGGAACAGAACAGTATAAAAGCTGTAATAAAGAGTGTAAGAAAGCAATTACATTAGCTATAATAGAAAATGAAATACATATTGCCGAACAAAGCAAGTCCAACCCCAAAATGTTTTTTAAGTATATAAATGGTAAAAAGATGAGGACTGAGAATGTGGGACCATTAAATAATGGGGCTGAGATGTTTGTAGAGGATGTCAAAAAGGCTAATCTGCTAAACCTTTTTTTCACATCGGTTTTCACTGTTGAGAATCCTAGTCCTTACAGCAGGAATTGTAATAATATGCAGGGGAGAAATGAGGAGTATTCACATTGGCTGAAGGAGGATATGGTATGAAAACAATTAGACAAAGTTAATATCAATAAAGCCCCAGGACCGGAGGGAATACACCCTCAGATTTTAAAAGAGCTTACGGTAGTTCAGTTCTATCTAGACCACTGTTTCTTATCTTTTAAGATTCACTTTGGTCTGGGGATGTGCCGCTGGATTGGAAAAAAGCAATATTCAAAAAAGGTAGTAATTTACAGCCTGGTAACCATAGACCTGTAAGCCTAACATCAGTGGTAGGTAAGGTGATTGAAACTTTGTTACGGGATCATATCCTTGACTTTGTCTCCAAAGTTCATCTTATTAGTAGTTGTCAGCATGGATTTATGAGGAATAGATCATGCCAGACAAATTTAATTGGTTTTCATGAAGAAGTGAGTAAGAATTTGGATTCAGGCACAGCAGTGGATACTTGGATTTTGCGAAAGCTTGTGATACTGGGCCACATAGGTGACTAATGTATAAACTGAGGACTGTTGGCCTTGAAGAAAGCACTTGAGCATGGATAGAGAATTGGTTATTGGATCGCAAGCAAAGAGTGGTGGTAAATTGAGCTACATCTATGTGGGCTAAAGTTCTAAGCGGCGTGCCTCAGGGTTCTGTACTGGGGCCACTTCTGTTTAATCTGTTTATAAATGACTTAGAAGGGTGCATTGAGAGCAAGATCTCTGTGTTTGCTGATGACACTAAACTATGCAGAGCTTTGGAAACTTCAAGGGATGTGCAAGTGTTGCAAGCAACCTAGATAGATTAGCAAAATGGGCAGCAGAATGGCAGATGAGATTCAATGTTGATAAATGTAAGGTGATGCATTTGGGATTTAATAATCCCTGTGCCACTTACACCATAAATAACTCTGTGTTAAGTGCATCTGTAATGGAAAAAGATTTGGGGGTTCTGGTAGATAACAGACTTAGCTGTAGCAAACAATGCTAGGTAGCAATGTCTAGAGCTAGCAAGATATTGTCTTGTATAAAGTGGGGAATAGATTCAAGAGAGAAAGATATTATTCTCCCTCTTTTTACAAGGCACTGGTAAGGCCTCATTTGGAATATGCGGTGCAGTTTTGGAATCCCATATACAAAAGGGACATCTTGGAAATGGAAGCAGTTAAGAGAAGGACAACTAAATTAATAAGGGGAATGGAGGGGCTTGAATATGCAGGCAGATTAGACAAGTTAGGGCTGTTTACATTGAAGAAGCGACATTTGCTTGGGGATATGAGAACCATATACAAATATATTAATGGGCCATATAATGAACTCTCTGGTGCATTGTTCACTAATAGGTCATATCAGAGGACTCGTGGACATCCTTTAAGGTTGGAATAAAAGAAGTTTCATCTTCAGGTTAGGAAACGTTTCTTTACAGTGAGAACGGTAAAACTGTGGAACTGTTAACCAGCAGATGTGGTAATGGCAAGTTCATTAAATAGCTTTAAAAAGGCCTGGATAAGTTTCAATAACTAAAAAATATTGAGAATTATTGGTATTAATGCATATAGCTCTGGTTGATCCAGGGATACTTTCCGATTGCCGTTTGGAGTCAGGAAAGAATTTCCCCCCCCTTTGCTAGGGTTTTGTGCCTTCCTCTGGATCAACTGTTAGGTAGGGTTAAAAAAAAAAAAGTGTGAATAGGTTGGACTGATGTCTTTATTCAACCTAACTATGTTACTATGTAATGCTGTTTCCATAGGAGGGGGGCACAAAGGGAAAAAAAGAAAGTGTGAGAGAGGAGGGAGAGAAAGAGAGGGGGGAGAGAGAGAAGGGAATGAGAGGAGAGGGGAGGGAATGGGGAGAGAGAGAGGGGGGGAGAAGAGAGAGGGTGGAAAGAGAGAAGGGAAAGAGAGAAAAAGGGGGAGAGGTCTTTAAATGCAGGGTTGAAAGGGATTTGTGATTCTTTAAAGAATTGGGGGTTTGCTAGTATGTACTAAGCACCAGGTCTGGAGCTCCGAACCCGTGACAACCTCAAAGATAACAATTACACGTAGATTATTTTGCCTGGACCTATTTTCCAGGTCCTCTAGTTTACAGTTAAGTATTGCTTCCAGTGGCAAAGTGTACAATGTGTGCCTCAGTGTCCAACATCTGTTGGTCCTCTTAAGGTGGCCATACATATACATGATATTACTTACCCGACCGATCGCTCACGTGACGTTCGAGCGATCCTGCAGGAACCGATTTTATATGCGACCGATATATGATCGCAAAATTAATGGGATTTTGCGATCGCATGTCGGTCGCATATAAGTACAGGAGAGGCGGTTCCTGCAGGATCGCTCGAACGTTGCGTGAGCGCTCGGTCGGATAAGTAATAACATGTATATGTATGGCCACCTTTACTCTAACCTGGGAGTGTGGTTTTAACTTCATGTTTAATTGGTTATAAAGCTTTGGATACAGCTTTAGCCATACATTCAGAAAGATCAGGTAATTAAAGGACAATTATCCTTTATCATAAAATGAGAAACAAGTTAAATGCATATGTATGTTGTGCTAAGTTCCTCAACCTTCCCTCTGCCTACATGAATGTAGAGAATTCCTACTTTGAAGTCCAGCATGTTACAGCCACAGAACTCCCGGAAGCTCTGGGCAAAAAGTAAATCACACTATTAGCATGTTGTAGATGAAAATGGAGCAGAGCCTTCATATAACAGAAGGTATATTGCAATCTCATGCTATATGAATTTCTTACTCCCAGGTTCTCCAGAGTAAAGCGCGGAGATATACATCTATTCAGAACCGCTGGCCTAATAACATTCAATATTGTATAGAGCCAATCATCTGACCTGCAGACATGACATTTTTTTCAATCTTTTTAGATCTCGTCAGTGTAAGATACAGATTCATGGCACTATGGGGTAGGACTTGGGTGCACAATACACAAGGCAGCTAGATAGCCTAGGGAGAGGTGGGCCAAAAGGAGCAAAAAGTCCTCCACTGAGCACTGCACTTTTGCAGTGAACTGTTCCTTAAAAGGATGTCCCCTCGTCCTCTTATATGACCTTATACAACCAAACCATCAGGTGGGTGGCCCAGGTGCATCAAGACCTGGACCCCTCACTTGTGTTGAAACTATTAGGGAAAGCAGTGTTCTTCCCAGAATTTTTTTCCAGACGGGTGGCATGAAAAAGTAGCCGGGAGGGGGGGGACGAGGGAAATTTAGGGAAAAAAATAAATGTGCACGATTTTTACTAGTTAATTATTATTAATTATTTCCAATTACTTTAGGTTTGACATGCCCTTTAAACTCATGCAGTATAAATTGAAAAAAAAAAGCCTTCTTCAATGGGAATACTGATAAGCCTTGCATCATGCTCATTATATAGGTCAGGGATGTATAACTTTCGTCCCACTAGATGTGGCCCTTCAGTGCATCGCATTTATCACATTCAGAACCTGTTCGTTTCACTTTTTTACTCCATTTCGAAAGATGATCATCTGATAACCTTTGGGAACTGTAACAAACAAAGTTTAAATCAATCCGTACGGAAAAAATCATGCAGAAAGCATTTTCTAGGAAGTGATTTTTTTCTGTATTGGCACAGATCAATTCTTGGGTGCAGGGGTGTTCCTAGGGTTTTTGGCACCTGAAACTATTTGTAAATGCCACCTATATTCAGACGGGGGTGGCAAGCTAATCGGGCATGACTTCGCCAGGGAACATAGGCATGGCATGTGGAGGGGAGCGGTGGGCTGAATAACTCTGACTGGTAAACTGTAAGGATGATTTAACACTGACTGGTGGACTGGTGCTGAAATGTTGTATTGCAGGAAGGAGGTTTTAAATGTTGTATTGCAAGAAGGCCGCCTTTTAAGAATTTCACAGGGGCGTGCTCTGAGCAAATGTTTTAATTTTCTTCATGGTAGGGGCACCCCTGCTTGGGAGATCAGGACTGAGCTTTGCACCAATTCCTTTTTGTTGTTAACAACAGGGGGGCAGAAAATCATACGTACTTGGCCAGACAGACCACCCAGTCAGGTGCATATGCTCTATTAGATACATGATGCAGGCTGCATTAATTTCGGTGCATCCATACAGCATGCATATAATAAACTGATATTTAGCCTTGCAGTATGTAGCTTTTATATGCATCCAGTTTTAAAGGGAAGTGACAACTGTGTCTATCATTTTCCTTTTATAAGGCTGTGAGGATAGAAGTAAACCTCATTTTAAAACCTTGTGCAATATATAATGCAATGTATAATTTGGTCTATAATGAGCAACCTGCAATTTAACTGCAATGTGTCCAACTTCAGTAGTGGAGAAATGGGTTAAATGTGTACCATGTGATTAAACAACAGGTGGACCCGGATTGTGTGAAGTTCTTAGTAATTATATAAGATGAGGATCAGTCTTGTTGAAAAAATACATAGGGGCCAATACGAGTCAAATACACACACTAAATTTTACACTCAATAAATTTTAACACAATAAATTTACACACACACTGAAAAGTTGGAGGGAAAGGCAGCAGTTTGTTTTATTATATTTACACTTATGAAATCATCAAATTAAACTTAGCCATGACACTTTGCCCACTTCACATATATTTTAACCATCTTATTTAAAACCGATCATAACCTTGACCTCTTAAATGAAAGGGTAATAATAATGCTGCATGTCTCAAGAGCACGCTGCACCCTTCTTATGCCTCCATGACACTGGTTGGAACCTCCGTGCCGTTACCCGTGGCCAACCTCCACTTGGTTAAACCTATTATTTCTATAATATTCTGAAAGCCCAAACAGAATATGCTACAGGCTGTATCTGAAAGATGTACAGAATCGCTGTTATAGAGACCTTTCCCCCATCCTCCAGCTCAATATGGCTATAAGAGAAGTTTCTATCTTAAGCGAATCTAGCAATAGCTACATTGATTCTTTTCTGATATTTTTCGAGGGCTAGAATATCCCTATACCAGACCATTCTCTGGATAATTTCAGACCAGACAATGATTGTACTGGGAAGCCAGAAGTGGATTAGTGACAAATCTTTTGCACTCGTTGGATAAGTTCTAGCGGTTTCATTTTGCCCACATCATTGCCTCCCAGGTGGATTATTACCATGTCAGGTATTGTTCTGTTTACTAATAATATCAATAACATTGGGAACACATTACCCCAAACTGCCCCCTTAAACCTATTGGAGCTCCAGCAGCCAATCTGCTTAATATGGAAGCCCCACCATAGCTCCTTGTGTTGCCACTCCTATGCAGAAGGAGTGTGTAGTATAGCGCTCGCCCTTTAATCCCAGTGTTTTCAAACATATTTGCAGGATGCATGAAAATTTAAATCTTGTTAGGTAAAATTCGATTGCATGTATAATTTAAGGGACCTTTGATTGGCCCCTGATTAGCGTAAATTGATTGAATGAATAAGGGTGGCATAACCAAAGGGGCCTAACCATAGCAGTTTTCCTCTTCCCACTGGGTCAGATTTGTATTTTCTCAGCCATATCCAAATTTTTTCTTCTAAAATAGCTACATCTGAAAACCATATACCTGAGGGTTTTGGCTTGGACTTCGAAATCAGTTCACTAAATGGCACGTAAAAGGACAGTAAGAAGGCCAATTTAAATAGGTGGAATTCGTAAATGGAATTAGTAACCTTCTGAAGGACGGAAACAATTTTCCTTAGCATTTGAAATGTAATTGGTCTCCTTAAGTCCCTGGTTTTAGTCAGTGTGTACCCTTTAACGCCTGTCTAACAATGGGGGTCTTTGTAGGATCATGTAGGCTGTACAATTTGCAGTAGAAGGGGATGCCCGCCAAGTCTCTGGCAATAGTTTTGTGGGCCTTATTAAGTAGGAATGTGTAAAATGTAGGTGGACGCTCTTATTATTTGATACAATATTCTGCAATAATGTCCCAGATCTTTGCCGGGACCCATTCTCAAGAAGAGCCGAAGAAGCCAGACTCCATAATAATAATACCTGTAGCTGAGAACGAGATAAAGCATTAGCAATTTCATTGTCTATTCCAGGTATATGAGTGGCCTATAACGAGAGGTTATGCTGCAAGGCCACTAAAACCTGCTTTCATCCCTCTTCATCAGGTGGTCATCCCATCCTTTTAAATACCAATCATGCTCAGTGATCCCTTTTCAAGGGAGTGGTCATATATACAATATGTTAACAACTGTTACATTCTAAAAAAATAAAACAATAGGTATATATAAGGCATAGTATACATAGAGGGAGATTCAATAAAAGTTCTTATTGTTAAAAATGGTGCTAATTTTGCCCCAACCAATCAGATCTTAGTTAACATTTGAAAGCTAGCATCTGATTGGTTGGGGCAAAATTAGCACCATTTTTAATGATAAGAACTTTTATTGAATAACCCTGTATGTGTATATAAATATAGCAATACGTTATAAAATATAAAAACTCACCTAGTGTAAAATCATACTTACTAATGTAATTTTTAAGTATAAAAGTGTCATTTTTAAATATAACGTTGTCATTTATTTTGAATCCAATAAATATTTCTAATTATACAATATAATAAAACATTTTTTACAAAGTAGGTTATTTAAGTGACCCAAATTGCTTTATATGTCTCAATTATTCAATATATCTGATTCTGTTATTAGGGTCTAAAACATTACAGCCCCAGTATGTATTAATATCTTTATTCTAATAAACTTATTATTTGCAAAAATTAGTGTTATAAACAATTTATTAAACTCAAATACTGTTTTTTGGATAACAATTAATTAACTCAGAACCTTTCCTGTAGATTTATCAAATTTCCACTAGGTGGTAATATCATCTTAATCTGTGGAATAAATTACCCAATAATATTGAAGACCTAGAGAAATTTAGTTACATCGGCATATCAGAGTACATATAATTCCATATTATAAGAAACATGCCATATTAAAGTCTTCATTAATTCCATTTGGAGCCATAGTACCCAACCTATCTATCCAATATAATTCTCTTTGTCATAGAACCTGTTCAAAGTTTCCCCCTCATGGATGTCTTTTAACTGTTTCAAAAATGACCCATCATAATTAGGAAACATTATGTTTCCGTTTAAAGAAAATGTCAGCTAACAGATGTTTCATACTTTTTATTTACACCCTGGTATCTAGAAATGTCTCTTTTATGTTCTGCTATCCAGGTTCTGGTTTCTCTTTTAGTCTTACTCTCATAGGCCCAGCTACATGGACATTTCAACATATAAATTACTCCTGTGGATCTGCAGGTAGCGAATTGTTGTAATTTAATGCTGTGTTCTTTGCGGGGATGATTAACATTATCACCAGGTATTACTGCATTACAAGATTGGCAGTTTCTACATGGTAAATCTGCATTTATAAAATCATTGGATAGACTTTTTGCCTTACGGTATGAAAACAATGGAAGATTTTCAAACAATTTACCATATATAGGGTCAGATTTCAATATACCCCACTGTTTACTCACAATTCTCTCTATTTGGGGAGATGTATATACAAAGGGTAACTGCGTTATTTTTTTCATCCTGTTCCATTTTTGTTTTAGGGTACCCTCTCTCTATAATTTGTTTACCATCTTATCCAATCTGATTTTACATGTTTCATCATTTTTAACAATCTGACTCTAAAGGTTCATACACACCTGAAGATTTGGACCAGACCCCGAGCCCCGACGAACACCCGCGACGAACGGGCAATAGTCGCGCGTGTGTATGCGTTCGGTCGGGGGTAGTTCTGCGCTCCCCCTCAGAACGACCCACCACCGAACGCATACACACGTGTGACTATCGGCCATTTCGCCTATTCGACACGGGTGTTCATAGGGCTCGGGGGGCTCTTACATATCTTCAGGTGTGTACGAACCTTAAGAAATTGACTTCTGGTAGTCCTTTAAATACGCCTATAGGGTGAAAACTTGTGGCCAGTAACAGTATTTCTATCTGTGCTTTCTACGTAAAGATCAGTGTCCAGGTAATTCCCTCTATATATCACTAACTCTTCTAGATAATTGATTTTTTTCTTTATCATGTATAATAATGATAAATTTAAGTGTGGGGTGTAAACTATTGATCATATTACCCATTTCTATTAGTGAAGCCATATCAACTTTCCATAAAAAGATCATCCACATAGCTTACATAATTACAGATCTTATCCTTAAACATATCATTGTTCAATATTTAGTTTTTTTTAAAGTTGGCTACTAATATGGAGCAAAATTTGCACCCATACTTGTACCTTGGGCTTGGACATACCAACTTTAACCAAAGCGAAAAAAGTTATTTTCAGACAAAGGGTTAAAAGATCAATCAAAAAAAAATACAGTCTGCTATCATAACCTTAAAGGAACACTAAGGTAAACTTACCTTACCACACTCCCCTCGCAAACACTCCTTCATTGACAGCTGCTCTGTCCCCACCGCGCGCCCTATCTTAGGCACATGCGCGCAAATACAAAAGATAGGTTGCGTTATCGGGACAGAAATGCTGTTCTTTGCAGGAGTGGCTTGCGAGAGGAGCGCGGTAAGGTAAGTTCCAGGTACCCTGAGCAAACTATTTTTCATAGGGAGGTGGGAATAAGCGTTCTCATCTCCCTGTGAATAATAAGAATCATTTTTTTAAAGTTTAGTATTCCTTTAATCTAACAATGCTTCTTCAATTATTTCAATTCCTCCATTATGAGGTATAGATGTATATAATTACTCTATATCCATAGCACACAGTATAGTCTCTGCTGAAATGTCATTGATATACTCCAGTAATTTTAAAAAGTTTGTGGTATCCTTTAAACAAGTTTTATTAAGTGCTACTACAGGTTGCAATAAATATACCCAATAGTTGTAGCAGTGATCCAACATTGAATACTATAGGATGTCCGGGTGGTGCTTGTGATCTTTTGTATATTTTTGGAACCAAATATAACACATGAGTTCTGGGGAATTCACAAATCAAAAAGTCTCTTACCTGTTTGTTCAGAATACTCATTGTATATGCTTGTTCTACTATATCATCTATTTCCTTTTTAATCTTAAATGTGGGTTACTCTGTAATGGTTTATATTGGGATTTAATGCATAGTTGTCTATCGGTCTCCATGAGATAAACTCTTTTATTCATTACCACTGCTCTCCCCCTATCAGCCTTTTTCACAATGATTTTTTTTTATCTGCCGTTAATTGCTGTAATGCATTATACATAAATTATTCTTAGTTGTTTTACTTTGCCATGGTAAGGCACCAATATTACAACATTACAACATTATTAAAGGTATCCAGGGTAGCATTACAGATATCTGGTATACACCCTTTAAAAATTTCAAAAAGCCTTTAAATAAATTTATGATGATAGGGTTAGATTCAAGAAACTAAACATAGAATGGTGCAGTGTGATACAAATTTTATATATACATGAGTACAAAAAGCCGGGATTGAGAACCCTAACCTTCCCTTTAAAATTCCCAAATGGATAAGCTTTTGAACAAATTAATGATAACTGGGTCAGGTTTAAATTTAGGAATCTAAATACAAAATGTTGCAGTGTGATACAAACATAAACAAACCCTCACTGCACACCATACTTACAGCAAATGGTGTTTTATTAACACACGTGATGTTTTGGTAGAAAATGGCACCTTTTTTGCATTGTTTATAATGTACCGAAAAGAACATTCTCAAGGGTTAATGTATACTTGCTTTTGATAGGTGGAAGTGCCTTTTTAAAGAAGGGGTGGGAATTCGCTACCTGCAGATCCACAGGAGTAATTTATATGTTGAAATGTCCATGCGGCTGGGCCTATGTGGGTAAGACTTAAAGGGAAGCCAGAACCAGAATAGCAGAACAAAAAAAAAAACATTTCTAGATACCAGAGTGTAAATAACAAGTTTGAAACATCTGTTGGCAGACATTTCTTTCATTGTAAACATAATGTTTCCCAATTACGAAGGTTAATTCTTGAAACAGTTAAAAGACATCTACGAGGGGAAAAAAGGATAGATAGGTTTGATACTATGGCTTTAAATGGAATAAATGAGGACTTTAATATGGCATGTTTCTTATAATATGGAATCATATGTACTCTTGTAAACCGATGTAAAGGTGGGTACACACCATACAATTCTTCCTCCTGGCAGACCGATCAAGACTTCCGACCGGTCGGCCAGAAGGAAGGCCTGTCGGTCGTGGCAAATGCAGCTGATCCGACAGTGGCCGCAACTGATTGTGCGGTCCATAGAGGACCGCACGATCGGTCTTTGTATTCCGACCCATCCAATCATACTTTCCTCCGATTTGGACGAAGGAACGGTCGTGATTGGTCGGAGCCACCATACAATAATTCGGCCCACCTGACCGAAACAATGAAATGTTGGTCGGTCGGACTGAATTATTGTATGGTGTTTACCCAGCTTTACTGAATTTCTCTAGATCTTCTTTTTTATGATGAAGGGGGAGGAGCCCCCCAAAACGTTGTTTGCTCTTTTGATAGTTCAATAATAGTTATTCATTTGCCTTTGGGTGTGCAATCTTCAATTAATTTACTACCATTTTGGATTTCATTAATCCTGTGGGGGTAAGGGTTGGAAGAATCGGCACCCCATCATGTGAATGTGCAAAGGACATTTCCTATCAAAATAAAATTGGCCCTGAAATTGGAATCTTAAAGGGTAACTGTCGTCTCCAATTCTTCCAAACTAGTAAGAATTATATAAAAAGCCTTTCATCATACCTTCAAAATAAAACCGAAATTACATCTCAGGATAACATTTGTGAGAAGTTATTGCTGGAAAGGTCCAGCAATATTACTTCCTCCTTGAACACTTCCTGCTTTTAGCCATGTGACCAGCTTGTAGTCATGTGGCCAGCCCCTGCCTGGATTAATAGGCTCTTCTTCTCAACTGTAAATTTTTTCCCCCAGGTACTTCCTGATTTCCCCAGCATTAAATCTTTACTGAGCATGCTTCTCCCCCAGGGCAGAGGGGGCGGGCAGAGGTAAGGTGATGTCACTAAACCTACTGGAAGCAGGAAGTTTGAACATTCACCACAATGCCATTTCTCACAGACTCCAGCCAGAGATGTGATTGTCGGCTCATTTTAAAGGAAATACTACAGGCTTTCATTTAATCCTAACTTGTTTGGAGACCACAGTTGCCCTTTAACAATTGGTGAAAAGTAGGGTGGATGGACAACAGCCTGAAAGCCGATTTTATATCACATTTGGCCAGCAGTGCCCCACGCCACGGCCACATGATTTGATCAGGTGAAGGGGTTTGTTAAAGAATGCATAGTTCACTTTGCATAAATCTTTATCGATGGCATTGTTCACCGATAGGCGTTTTGGAAAGAAAAGGGGGTGGATAAGGTTAAAGGAATTGGGTCAGCGATCCTGCCTTCTTCTAGTTCTTTAAGGATTTTTCCCTTGTGATAAGTTCGTTGTCTGACAATGATTTAAGATTTGTATGCAAAATATTAACATACCGGTTGTCATTGAAAGGAATCCAAAAACTCGCTTTCCACATGCTTGAGTATGCCCTTAAGAAGGACTGTAAGCTTTGAAACTTCACTGGAGTCAGATTTAGCCATGGTAGGTTTCTGTTTACCACTGGTGAGTGAACCTCTTTTGAGACATCTAATTGATGGGTGTTGACCCTCGCAGACGGAGCAGGAGTGTTGTCACACAATCCTCCTCCTATCGTTATCTTTCTCCGCTGTGTCCATTTTTAAAAGTTCCATTGCTGTAGGGAGCAGTGAAAGAATATCAATGTATTCACCATTAATTATTTTGTCCTTAATTGAGGCAGATAAATGAAGACAGAAGGGTATTGTCTCACACACCAGACTGCCTTTTAAATTAGCCTCATGCACCCCAGTGCTTATTTGCCTGAAGGCTGCACCTGAGGATGCATGAGGGACATTTCTTATATAATTTTAAAATACATTGTTCTAAGCTGGTATTAAATGAATTATATTACCTGTATCCTTTGTTGTGGGTTGCTTGGGTCCGAGTAGTGCTTGCTTCACAAGTGTAGAGGGGCCTGGAGCTGAGTAGAATTCCGTGCTTACCACGGGTGATGGACATGGCACTGGGGGAGACAATGAGGGCCACTAATCTCCTTGTGCAGGGGTCGTATCTGAATTTGCTGTATGAGACATCAGGGAGAGTGTTGCAGCACTTGTTTCTGGTGTTTCCTGATGTGCACGGCGCTTCCTGGTTGACAATGGAGGCTGCCTTTTCAGTTTGCACACCGGAGCAGCTACACATGGTGGACTTGAATTAAGGAATAGATACTTCCTCCTCCAAGGGGGGTGGTTGCGCGACTGGGTGGACGAGTTGCCAAGCCCTTTGCCGGCCGTCCATGCCTGACTTCTGGATCCACTGTAATACCCCGTTCAGGATTGGCTCCATTGCAGTGATACTGAGAACCACTTGCTGAGTGCTAATGTGTGTAAAGAATTTCTCACACATTACCATCAGTCACCTGTGAAGGAGGAAGTCCTCTGACATCACCGGGGTCTCCCCTACCGCATGGATCTGAATGAAAGCTGGGGGAACCGGCTCCACTGTACGATCTAGCAAAAATAGGGTAAAATCTCACAATCCCCACATAACTTTCGGGCAAAACCGATGAGGGATCGGAGGGGGAAAGGGGGCACTTAAATGGTGCCCCCGATTGCACCTAGCTGCCTTAAAGGGGAAATGTGCAGCAAAAGTGCACAGATTGTACTTGTACAACCTGTGGCACTTCAAAGAGGAAATTACATTCGCAGAATGTTTAAATCAGCAAACCTTCCCCAATGTCCATCAAATGGGTGCAGACTGACACTTACAGTAGCTTTAATGACGCGTCTCACACCAGCCGCGATTTGCTGTTTAACTTAGTAGGGGTTAATATGTTCTTGTCCTCTGCAACTTTCAAGTAGCTGTGCACGCTGCACCGCATATTTAATCAGCAGTGCAGCGGGGAAGCTGTAACAGGTCTGCCTTGTAGGTGGTGATTTGAGGGACATTCTTTCCAGTTTTTTTCACTTTCACCAAAGGCTGCTGACTGAGGCATGCAAGTAGCAGCGTTGGAAAGGTAAGTCTATTAACTCAGTCTTATTTTTAAGCTCCCCTTTAAATAATATATATGAATTTATAAATCCTTAACCTTAATTCATGGCATATTAATTTGTTGACAGATCCCAGTCCTTCTTATTCCTCATTCACTGGTTATTACATTATTATTCTTATCTCCTTAAATTATTCTGTAACAGCCCTATGTAAAGGGAAACTGAAGTCAAATATAAAATCTTGATCAATCATAAACAAGTTATTTTTACACTTTTAAGTGCATAATGATACCTTCACAGACACAGCTAAACACACCTTTAACTCACCCCTCCATTTTCAAGGCAGCCGTATTTAAAAGGCAACTAAAGCAAAAAAAATCTTGATCAATCATTTTAAAGTTTTTACACTTATAAATGGAAAAGTACAAAAAAACACTCTCCAACTCCTACACTGTCTGGTCTCCACTAAACTCTCTCCAGCATACTGACAAAATGGCACCTGTCGAGCTGCCTTTTATACAGAGGAAGTTAGCACTGATAAAAATAGCTGCCATTGGTGAATTTCGGACATGTGGCTGGAACTTTTTTTTTTGAAAAATTGCCAAAAACCGGAGACCTTATATGAATCCCTATGTTGCTGCTCCTATGCTAAATGAGTGTGCTGTATCGTTCCCCTTTGAAGCCTAATTTGTTTAGCATATCTGAAGAATTCTAGAAAACCGATACCTTGTGAGATAAGAACCATTTGCATGAACGAGCAAAGGGCCCTTTGAGTGGTTTACAATTAAAAGGAATTGCTTAAGTTCCAGCAATGGACAAGAAGTGACTTTCCAGAAGGGGCACACCCACAAACCTTTTCCGCCTTTTTATGATTGTTACATCGAAAAATGATAAACCTGATGGCTGTTGTTTGGATTCCAAGGCTAGTTCACTCACCCAAAAGCCAGGAAGAAAAACAGCAATAAAAACAATTTTCTTAGGTTGAATTCATAAATAGACTTCGTAACCTCAGGACAGAAACATTTTTGCTTAGTAGATGAAAGGTGATTGGCCTCTATACATTAGTTGTTGGCCTTAAGCTTCGTATACACGTCAGCTAATTTTTTCATGATTTGCCCGAAGAACGACCCATTGGCCGACATTCGTGCAAAAATGAAGCTTCAACAATCTTATAAGACCAACGATCTACGACTATTTTTTTCCACGATCAGCCTTGCAAATTCGTTCTGTAGATTGTCATATGTTTGTACATTGTCAGCAGATTATCGGTAGGCTGTGATGTAAATTGCCAGAGAAGGGCAACTAAATTAATAAGGGGGATTAAAGGGAGCTTGAATATGAAGAGAGACTGGATAAGTTACAATTATGTACTCTAGAGAAAAGGCGCTTGCGTGGGGATATGATTACTGTGTATAAATACATTGACGGGCCAAACAATAAACTATCTGAGACATTGTTCACCAATAGAGCATGTCTGAGGACATGTGGACATCCCTTAAGACTTTAAGAAAATAAGTTTAGGCTTAAAGTTCGGAAAGAATTTTTCACTGTGAGAATGGTAAAGCTATGGAACTGTCTTCCAGTGGACGTTGTTATGGCAGGTTCATTGGTCAGTTTAAAAAAAAAAGCTGGATGCAAAACAAGGAATGTTGCAAGTTAGTGGTATATCTATCTATCTATCTATCTATCTATCTATCTATCTATCTATCCCTTATATTATATATATTTATATATTCATATATGTGTATACTATCTCACTATTATCATTTAAATGACAATCAGTAAATGTATATAAAGAATAGCACAGACTTATATTATGTACAACACAAAATATACAAAATACATAAACTTACTTACAGAGGTGAGATCCCTATTTCAACATTGAATTCAAACATTGGTCAAAATGGGAGGTTAAACCACACCCCTGTGTCTGCTCCATGTGAACGGGAGTGTAATCCAAAAAATGTTTCTGTCTGCTACATAGGATGTGATGTGTATTGTAATGGGCATATACACCAAGGCTCCTTATATACCACCTCCAGCATGCAGGTGGTATCAGTGAGTATAAAAGACAAGACATCCCTGCTCTCTATGTCTAGGAGGAGAAAAAGTGAAAGTAGATTGTGGTGTGTGCTTTGGAGAGATATTGTATGTAACGCTAGATCCCGTGTATAGGATCCTGTTACCACCTGTTGGGAGGACTATTGGACAGACAATTTACTTTATTGGATACAAACTCTGAGACAACAGATAAGTGTACACCAACTTACAAGGACACAATATACAGGTCTGGTCAATATTGAAAGTGGTGCACCATAGACAGCGACACCCCTGATTACTGCATATGTTATGTGGGGAACCTGTTTATGTGCACTGCTTTGTGCCAGACCACCAAAGTAACCCACTGTGTGCCATGCTACCCATAATCCTTCCATAAAGCAGTGATCTGGTAAAATTGGTGGCAGCAGTGCTGGTAATACCATTTATTCTCTCCGTTTTCTCTGTATATTTGTTCTCTGTATTAAGCTGTGAAGGCTGCTACTTAAATTATTAATTTAAATCCTCCTGTCCTTGAACCTGCAGATGAAATTCCCCAATTAGACTCAGTAGCTCTATCAGGCCCCATTGCCACACCTTTTTTTAAACCTGATCCATTTGATGGGGTAACTAGGTAGTGGACTGGGTGGGTGGAGCAAGAGCGGCAGAGCTCCCGCACAAACAATATTATCCGAGGCTAATACCTGGAACGAACAGGCCCACAACCCAATCCTGGACAATCCAGGCCGCCTAGTACAGATGACGAGATCAAAATCCCAAAAAGCAGCGTCAGCAGCAAAGAAATTGCAAAAATTTGCCTGGCATGCTGAGACCGAGGAACCGATTTGCGTGCTTTCTCCAGCTTCCTCCGACACGTCTGCGGAGGCCTCCTCGTCCCACAACTCGGAGTCCCCAGTAGCAGCCATGAGCAAAAGGGGAGAGGAGACCCCAACACAACAACCCGCACAGAAAGATCAAAGTGAGGTCCTGGCTGCAATACAGGAAACCAAGCGATCACTTACCGAACTTCTGACCTTTCACTGCTTAGACAGGACATGCAGAGACTTAGGCAACGGGTGAGCGACACAGAGCAAAGAATCTCCAATGTGGAGGACACTGTCACGCCTATGGGATAAACTATCTCCCAACTAACCCAAGAATTAGATATGGCACGACAAAAAATTGATGACCTTGAGAATAGGTCACAAAGGCAAAACCTCAGATTTATCGGGTTCCCTGAACATAGCGAGGGCCCAGATCCAACGGTTTTCCTGGAAGCCTAGCTAAAAAAACTCACTTGATGAACAAAAGCTGTCACACTCATTCGCCATAGAAAGGGCCCATAGGGTCCCTGGAAGACCCCCAGCCCCCGGCGAACTAGCCAGACCCATAGTGGCTTGCTTGCAAAGGATAGAGACACAATATTAAAACTAATAGGCACCAGCGGAGATATAAAATTTGAAAATACAGTTATTAAAGTCTTTACGGACTTCTCACTTGATCTACAAAAAAGAAGGGCCACATTCACGGAAGTCAAAAAATGCCTACAGCATGCAGGGTTAAAGTACAGTATGATGTACCCAGCAAAACTTAGAGTGGAGGTGAACAGGTCGAATAAGTTCCTTGACAATCCTAAATTAGCTGCGGACTGGCTGGATTCCAAATGAATATTGTGCACAGGAGAGACTGTGTCTTCTAACCACAGCAATAAATACAACAGATGCTGTTGATGATAACCGAGAATCCCCCTCTTTGAACCAACATACAAAACCCAGCTCAGGCAGATTGTTAACAGACTGACTCACCCTAAGCCTCCCACCACTCTATGTGCGGCGCACGTAGAGCTGGGACTACCAACCAATATGAAAGTTTAATTGTGTGGACCGTTTGTGTTCTGAAATTGTGCGGGAGTCTACTCCAAAATGTTATATGTTTGTATTAGACAGGTTGACCTGTTGTAATGCTCTTAAGATACTGGAAAAACTCTGGTTACTTGAATATATGGGTAATAATCTTGATAAATGTACACTCGAACAGGGTAAATCCAGGAAGTTCTGTAAAAACCACACAAGTGCATCCCCCCAATCTCTAACACCAATAGGTGATATATACTATATATGGAAATGTTATAAGTTGATTGTTATAACCTCTATGTTAGAGGTCAGGTTTGCAACTGAGAGTCCCCCAATCCCGGGATCCCCTTCCCTATAACCTTTACCCTAAACCTTTACTGTCAATCCATACCACAACTCCCCATCCGGACTGAGGAACCCACCCAATCTCTAACACCAATAGGTGATATATACTATATATGGAAATGTTATAAGTTGATTGTTATAACCTCTATGTTAGAGGTCAGGTTTGCTACTGGGATCCCCTTCCCTATAACCTTTACCCTAAACCTTTACTGTCAATCCATACCACAACTCCCCATCCGGACAGAGGAACCCCCCCCCCCCCATAGGTATAAGTCCCAAACAACTGCCACAACGTGGCTGTGAAAGTCACACACGAATTGGGAAATAATTTACGAGGATCAACCCATAACAGTATGAAACGGTTCCCTATCCTCACCCTCTGGGCCCCTTCCCCTAAAAGCCTTTTTTTAACAGTATCTCTTTATTTAAACAACAATGCAGGTATAGGATAACAACCCTGATACATCCACTGGGACTATATATGTGTGGGAAAATACCCCAAAAGGTTTATGGTATAAGCTAGAATATAGATTTGTCTCAATTTGTCTCAGCCCTACCACCAAGATCCTCCAATATCAAACTACCTCAACTAAAACTCGGTCAGAAAACATACAATGGGCAAAGAAAAGAAATGATATGCACAGAGATTAATAGGTATGGAAAAGTGGAGGGCTACATGACACCCTCGGTAAACAAAAGTAATCTGTTCATTTGGGCTATGAAATGTCTAACAGAAACCAACATATGCATATACCTGATTTTTTCTAAATGTGCGATATAATGCAATGAGTTAAATGTGGTGGAGTATTTATAGATGAGCACGCAAATTAATATAGTATCATGGAATGTAAGAGGTCTGAACGAGCCCAAAAAGAGACTCGCTGTGTATTTTCCCTAATTATATCACTCCACGCGAATATAATATGCCTCCAAGAAACACATTTATTACCTGCCACACTATGCTACTTAAAAAGGGTGTGGATAATCAAGTCTATACATAGTACACACTCTGCTTATTCCAGAGGAGTATCAGTGCTCATCTCTAGATCCTTGAATCACAAAATAGTTAAGTCTCAGACGGATAAGAATGGGAAATATGTTTGTCTAGCAATAGAGGTGAACCTGGTACAATATGTTATAATAAATATCTGACCCACCCCCTGCTACACTGAACCCACTTAAAAATGCTGTCAAATTCACCCTACAGTTCCCACATTCACGGATAATCTGTGTAGGAGATTTCAACAATATAATGAATGGGGCATTAGACAGGCTCCCCCCCCACAACAAACAGACAAACAACGCTATCACAATACATTGCAGAAATACAGTGGGTAGATATGTGGAGGTTCAAATACCCCAATAAGAAGTCATACACATGTAAATCAGCATCACACAATACGCTTTCTAGTCTAGACTACGTATTTGTAAGTAAAAACACAGTCAACGAAATAGACATAATCACTCAACACACGAGAGGAGTGTCTGATCATTCCCCAATAACAATAAAAATCAGGAGGAGTGAACTCCCTGTAGTAAATAGAGTGAGGGGAATACACCCCTTCTGGCTCACTATTATACCTACACCCGGCGTAATAGAGGATAAACTAGAACACTACCTCTCTTTAAACAACGACACAATATCTATGGGAACACAATGGGAAATCTTTAAAATAAGTTTAAGGGACTATCTGAATTTCCGAAATTAAGCAAATAAAAAAACAAGCCACTGACAAGGAAAATCTTCTAACCAAAACGGTATTGGAAGCTGAAGACACCTATATCAACTCCCCAACACCACAAAACCAGGCTGCATGGCAGATGGCACAGACAGAATACAATAACATAATAACTGAAAAAATAAACAGACAAAACTTCTTCAAAAAACAAAAATATTTTACACAAGGGAACCAATCAGCGAAGATGCTGGCCAGACTTGCCCACGGTCCACTAGACCAAAATACCATACTAGAGATAAAAACACCCGAGGGAATTCATGTAATAGAGTCAAAAGAAATATTAGACACATTTACCAACTTCTACAAACACCAATACAAATCTCAGTACTGTGCCACCACTCAACAACTAGCCGAATACATGGACAACATTTCTTTTCCCAAATTACCTAATCAAGATAGGAGCAAACTGGAAGGAGTGATTTCCCCAAGTGAAATAACAGAAGCTATGAACTCAATGGCAACAGGGAAATCACCATGCCCAGACGGAATCTTGATTGAGACATACAAGAGATACAGGGATTAAACACTTATCAAGATGCCTTTGAAAAAAACAAGCTCCCATCATCCATGTACAACGTCCATATCATCCTCATCCCTAAACCTGGGAAAGACCCTCTAGATTGCGGATCATATAGGCCAATCTCCCTATTAAATTTAGACTACAAAATACTAGCCAAATTATTAGCAACCAGACTCCAAAGAGTAATCACAAAAATTATACACCCAGACCAAACAGGGTTCATCCCCGGGAAGTCCACTTCCATAAACATAAGAAAAACCTTAATAAATTGTTTAGTTAACCATGACAACACCGGAACCCGTTTAATGCTGTCATTAGATGCCAGGAGAGCATTCGACTCTGTAGAATGGCCATATATATGGGAATGCCTCCAAAGATTTGGATTTGGCCCCCAATATATAAAATGGGTTAAACTACTATATGCCCATCCCCAAGCCGCAATTCGTGCCAATGGCAAATCATCGGCGTACTTCACATTAGCCAGAGGCACGAGACAGGGATGCCCCCTGTCTCCATATTTATTTGCAATAGCAATAGAACCACTGGCCTTGATACTGAGAAATAACCAAAATATACACAGACTACAATTAAAAAACCAAACTTCATTAATGAGCATGTACGCCGATGATTTAATACTATACCTCGCAGACCCCAACAAATCCCTACACGAAACATACAAATCAGTTACCGAATTTTGCCCCTTTTCTGGCCTTCACATCAACTGGGACAAGTCATGTATTTTCCCATTAGATGAGGACATAGATGCCCCTACGATGTTTAAAGACTCGGTACCAATAGTCACACACTTCAAATATCAGGGTATCATTATCACAAAATCACCCCAGGAATTCATACAACATGTAAAAATGAAGACGCAAAGCTGGAAACAATTCCCTATCAATCTATGGGGGAAAATAACCTTAATTAAAATTATATTACTTCCCAAAATTCTGTATATACTACAGCATAGTATGGTCTATATACCCAAATCATTTTTCAAACAATTAGACAGCACCATATTATCCTTTCTCTGGGCATCTGGCAGGACCAGAGTCCGACTCAAAATATTACAATTACCTAAACAGCAAGCAGGCCTAGCCCTGCCCAACTTTTTCTACTATTACCTGGCCGGACAACTTAAATATTTTACAGCATGGGTAATACCCACCCCTCCGGACCCCCAGGTTACCCCACCACCAACAATATATGATGCAGAGGCGCTCTTGCAGGCCTATCTCCCCTCACTCCCAATAACCTTCCTAGACTCCCCAATATATACAATACCTGGTGGAGGTACCTCGCTGCATATGCAGCAATACAAAATCTGGCAGGAAATCAATAAATTACTCCAGATACAAAACCCCTCAGAAGAATCGCCATTATGGCATAATCCCAGATACAGGGAATTATCCACATTTGCAGGAGCAGGAATGTGGGAGAGAAGGGGTGTCCAGTACTTCTCATAAGTTATATATAAAAATGAATTTGTCTCATTTGAATATCTTCAATCTAAATTGCAATTGCCAAACTCATTTTTGTTCAGATACTGGCAGCTTCGCCATTGTGTAAGGGGAGAATTCGGATCCACACACATACAGCTGAACCCACACCCAATAATACAACTTATGAGAAACAAAGTTGAAAAAAGATTGGTTTCCCAGATATATATGTACCTAGCGATGTATAGCTCCAATACAGCTAAGCCATCGGTCCTCTCCAAATGGTCCAGGTATATACAAGATGTCACGGAGGAATCATGGGATGAAATAGCTTGCTCCCACACACAAGCCACTAAATCAGCAAATAATAAACCTATCCAGTTTAATATTCTCCATCAGACATACTTGACACCACAACGTATGTCAAGAATATCTCCCAGAAACTCACCCGAATGCCCCAGATGCCGACTATCCCCGGCAGACTTCTGGCACATGGTGTGGACATGCCCATCAGTACAAGTATACTGGAACCAAATTACAAACAAATTAACCGAAATAATACAACAACCTATACCAACAGACCCAGCAACATGCCTACTGAGTCTCAAATTAGACGATAATTGAGCCAGACATCAAATTACATTTTTAAAAGAAACCTTGTTCTACGCAAGGAAGGTATTATCATTAATCTGGATGAATTCCAGTGAATTAAATATTAAACAATGGGAAAACCTTGTGACCACTTCTATGGCATTTAATAGAGTTATATACTTGGACCAAGGGAACTTAGATAGATTCAATAGAATCTGGAGAATGTGGCTTGACTTTCTAGGAACCCCCCAGATCTGAGCAACTCCTAAGCAACTTTGCACTACTTAAGGATACATGACTGATGTGAAGAAGTGGATCTCCAGGATATCTGCATATGGTTTGATGGCTCAATCATTGTATGAACAATACAAGGCATGTCTCTAATTTCCCCCAGTTAACTGTTTAAAAGTTGAAATATACTATATGCAATGTGTGTAAAAAGACAACAACTGATAGAAAATATTGTTTATTGAATATAAAATGTATAATTGTAAGTAAACTGTCACATTGCCAATAATAATGCTTAATAAAAACAAGTTTTTAAAAAAAAAAATAGGTAGTGGACTGATTGGCTAGAACAATTTGAATTGGCAGCCACTATTAATGGTTGGGATGAAGGTGCTCGCTTGCAAGTCCTTAGCCTTTTGCTAAGGGGTAAAGCCAGGCAGGTATACCAAGGATTTACTGTAATACGGAAATAAAAAGCAGTTATCAGTTATTAAAAATTGCTCTGAAGCCCCCTCCCATATCTGGGTACACACCTATGAACCACCTCTACACAGACATACCTAGCTAACTATACCCCTGCCTTCAAAATAGAAAAAACATTCTCCAAAAATGGAATGGCCGAATACATGCTGTAAAAATTACCCTAGTACCTAAACTCCTCTACCAATTATGGGCCATATCCATTGAACTAAGAAAAAACGATCTTACAACCTGCCAAACTCAAATTTCCAGATTCATATGGGCAAATAAGAGAGCGAGAATTAATAAAATATCTATGATGAGACCCAGGAAACTTGGAGGCACTGCCTACAACACTATTATCTCGCAGCTAGAGTAGGGCAAACCTTCCAATGGCAAAACACTACACACAAACCAAGATGGGTGGAACTGGAAAATCAATTGGTACAAGACGCCCCCCCCCCTAGATACTGCTTTATGATTATTCCCAACACGCCATCTAAAACACCTCAACCCATACATAAGCCACACCATGAGCACGTGGCAATACGCGATTACAACCTTTTAAAATATTAAACTCATATAAACTGCTATCACCGATATTCCATAACCCTGATTTTCCTCCACCAGGATTAGACAGCAAATGGTCTCTATGGAAAGATAGGGGAATAACCAGAGTGGCTCATTTGATCCACATGGGTAGGGTGCACACATGGGAAGAGGCAAAAATCAAATGGAAACTTCCAATGGGTGAATGGTTCCACTACACCCAGCTAGCACACTATGCTAACTTTATACTAATGAAAGGTCAACCTGCGAATCTAACTGGATTCGAAATTTTTTTACTCTCCCATGAGTAAAAAGACTATTACAAATTTATACGATATATTTTATACCCTCCAAAGCAACAGTGAAACTTAAAGTACAAACTCAATGGGAGACCACCCGAAACATGGAATCAAATATCCACCAATATACAAAAATGTTCAATTAATACTTTGATACAAGAAAAGAACTTCAAAATTTTACATGAATGGTATGTTACCCTTGAACAACTCCACAAAGTATCTACCATCTCCCCATTATGTTTCTGAGGGTGCAGCAACCAAGCAAACCTTCCCCATACCTGGTGGTACTGCCCAGAGGTGGAAAAAATATGGGATGACTGTTACGCTATAATAGCTAAAGTGTTTGCCAAAGAGATCCTGAAAAAACCCATGGGTTGCCTTATTTGATAAAAACGAACCCGCATTAAACAATTTAGGCAATAAGTTGCTACATTATATATGTGCCTGCACTAGATGCATCATTGCTGCTTCTTGGAAATCTCCAGCTCCAAGCCACCAGAAACTAATAAGTAAAATCAAATGGGTTTATCAAACTGAATATATGTTATATAGTGTTAAAGATTCTTTAGATAAATTTGATAAAGTATGGGATGTGTGGCACTTGAGGATGGAGGAGGAGGAGAACCCACAAACTCTAATGAACACTTGAGACAAAAATAGTTTAAACAAATAATTATTTTATTTTATATTGTATTCATGTTGAAAACATAGATAGAAAAGCTCAAACAAGGACCTAGAAAAAGAGTAATCAAAAAAGGAAATCACACAGAAAAAAACAACTATTTTGATATAATAACATATTTCCAGGTTTATATAATGCTAGGCGACTGTATGTGTATTGACTATAATAATCAATGAAAACTAATATAAGATGTACTAATTTGATATTGATTTGAAAATGCAAAAATAAACAAAAAATATTGAAACAACAAAAAAAATGCTCTGAAGCAATTTTTTTCAGTTAAATCTGTATAAAAGAGTATATAAAGGATAAATCCATTTCTTTAGGTAAACTGGGAATGAGAAATGTTTGTTTATACATTAGATTATTAGGGCAATGCTATTATAATAACATGATGCTGTGAGGTACTTTCTGTTATAATATATGAGGTACCATCACCACTTGCCGTGGGGAATACTAATAAGTATTAACCTAGCATGTTTAGTTTCAACCACACAGTGTGGCAGGATTGCCTGGGTCTACTCTCAGACCTGCGGGATTATCCTATTTGGTTCATCTGAAAGCTGGTGACTGTCTGAGTAACAGTTTAAAATATACCTGTCTAAAGATTCTATATCCACTATATCCAAACATAGCAAAACATACTGTACACAGACATAATTTCCATTGTGCACCATAATTTCCATTGTGCACCATGGGCACACTTTTGCTGATAGATATACTGGTACTATATATATAGTACAGTTGATCCAGGGATATTTCCGATTGCCACTTGGAGTCAGGAAGTAGTTTTTTCCCCTCCATAAATTTTGGTGATTTTATTTTTTGCTTTCCTCTGGATGGTTAGGCAGGAAATGAGGGTATTGTTAGGGTTTGACAGGATGTCTTTATTCAACCTCAAATAATATACAAATACTAAACATTTTTGACATCACGTGATTTTCCGAACATCACGTAACACCTATCAATGAACACTATCCACTATCATTGTTGTATGTACAGGCGTCATTGACAGAATTGGTGTATAATGAGACAATCACTGAATGTTCGTCGGGCACATTGTGCAAAAATGATCTGACATGTATACGAACCTTAAGCCTGTGTGATCCTTTTTAAATCTGCTTAACAATAGGGGTCTTTGTAGGGTCACACAAACTATAATTTACAGTAGAAAGATATGCCTACTAAATCCCTGACAATTGTGGCAAGGGCCTTATTTTTAATTATTGCTTGGATGATATATATTGAAAGGATATCATCCTCTGATATTTGACTATGTAAACAAGATTTGAAGTTCAACCAAGTGGCCCAGCTGCTGCATGGTCTTTATCAAGGTAGTGATACAATGGTGTGGAAAAATGGCCCAGATCTGTACCCATTCCCCTTTAAATCGAGCCAGATTCCTGAAATTCTCTGATCCAAGGAAATTTCCGATTGCCACTTGGAGTCAGGATGGAATTTTTTCCCATAAATTTGGTGGGGTTTTTTATGCCTTCCTCTGGATCAACAGTTAGGCAGGAAATAAGGATATTGCTAGATGGGTTGGATTGGATGGATGGATGTCTTTATTTAACTTTAAATACTATACTATACTAAAACATGGAGCTAGGAATAAGATAATATGTCTGCAAGTTAATTATGCATGCCAGGAATATGGACAACCTGTAGACAGATTTTGTGCTGCAGGGCAGGTTAAACCAGCTGCCCCAATAAAATACATGCCTGGCTTGGATTTAGATGATAGTGAATTAGTGGCATATACCACCCTTAAGTTACATAGTAACATAGTAATCGAGGTTGAATATGTATTAATACCACTATTTCTTAATATTTTTTAGTTTGACAAACTTATCTAGCCCACTTTTCGGACAAAAATATCTCCTGGTGTGGGGCGGCCGGCCACAATCGACCTCAATCATCCGTTTGTCTGGATTGGTTCCCTATGGGACCGAACGGTCGATCGTTCCCAAATTCGTCCGCAGTCGAATTTGCTGTGACCAACGGACATTTGTTGCGGCCGTGTGCTCGGTCGGGACAAATAGTCCCTCCATGTGTACACAGCCTTAAAGCTACTCAGTGAACTTGCCATTACCACATCTGCTGGAAGAAAGACAGCTCCTGGAAGAACCAGGAGGTAGAAAGAGACCGAAATTCTACCAACATTGAAAGCGTTAATACTTTCAACAATAATAATCAACAAACAAGCACAGGTATCTGTAAAATTAAGCATACTGTCTAACATTTAGAAATGGCAATGAGAGACAAGTTTTGGTGCATGCAGAATTTTTTTTGGCCATGCCCACTTTTCTGAAGCCATTCCTAGTTTTCTAAGGCCACGTCCACTTTGTCCAGGTTACACCCGTTTTAAAGACCACTATTCCCATTTTACATTGTTGACTGCAACACAGTGTATGATGTGATTAAGATAGCAGCAAGACTAATAAACTAAAATGTCTCTGGCTAATGAAGTGGAGGGCTTAATAACACTGTAATGAAATGGAGGGCTGAATAACACTGTAATGAACTGGAGGGCTGAATAACGCTGTAATGAACTGGAGGGCTAAATAACCCTGTAATGAACTGTAGGGCTAAATAACCCTGTAATGAACTGGAGGGCTAAATAACGCTGTAATGAACTGGAGGGCTGAATATCACTGTAATGAAATGGAGGGCTAAAGAACCCTGTAATGAATTGTAGGGCTAAATGACCCTGTAATGAACTGGAGAGCTAAATAACGCTGTAAAGAACTGGAGGGCTGAATAACGCTGTAATGAACTGCAGGGCTAAATAACACTGTAATGAGCTGCAGGGCTGAATAACTCTGAAACTAGAGGGCTGATTAATCCTGTAATGAACTGGAGGGCTGAATAACGTTGTAATGAACTGGATGGCTGACTTCTAGGGCTGAAAATCTAAACTTCAGACCCTTTTGTGCTGCTTCTAATACAGTGTGACTGTCTGGGCAGGACATTAAAGTAAGTCCAGAGCACAGCAATGGACACATAGCCACCACCACTTCCCCCCCAAACACATTTGCAGCCAAGACAATATATGTTAGTTTCCCCAAACCTTCACAAAATGCTACTGACCTCCTGTCCCTCCTCTATGGGCCTCCCACTTTGAAACTGAACTCAGCAGCAGAGGAGTTCCTTTTGTCCTGTGCATAGAGCAGGCAAGTCCCTGCAGTGCAGGGCACCCTGTACATACCCCATACAGTGTTGATTTGGAGGGAACATGTTGAACAGCTAGATAGGGGGAGTAACATTTGTACATGGATAGAAAATTGGTTAATGAATAGGATACAGAGAGTAGTTATAATTATTATAGACTAAAGTGCTAAGTGGGGTGCCACAGGATTCTGTGTTGGGGCCGCTTCTATTTAATCTATTAATGATTTAGAAGTGGGTATTGTCAGCAAAGTTTCTGTGTTTGCTGACGAAACAAAACTTTGTCGACCATTAAAAACTTCAGAGGATGTGCAATCGTTGCAGGGGGATCTAGATAGATTGTCACATCGGGCTGCTAAGTGGCAGATGAGATTCAATGTTGATAAATGTAAGGTGATGCATTTTGGACTAAAAAATCCTTGTGCTACTTATACTATAAATGGCTCTGTGTTAAGTGAATCCGGAGTTTTGGTGGATAACAAACTTAAAGGAAGCAAGCAGTGCCAGGCGGCAACAGACAGAGCCAGCAGGGTATTGTCTTGTATAAAGAGAGGTATGGATTCAAGGGAGGAAAATGTAATTCTCCCTCTTTACAAAGCATTGGTAAGGCCTCATTTGGAATATGCAGTGCAATTTAGGAATCCTGTGTACAAAAAGGACATCTTTGAAATGGAAAGGGTTCAGAGAGGGTCACCTAAATTAGTAAGGGGATTGGGGGAGCTTGAATAAGAGAGACTGGAAATTCTATTCAATTATGTACGCTGTAGAAAAGGCGCTTGCGTGGGGATATGATTACTGTGTATAAATACATTAACGGGCCAATAAACTATCTGGGGCATTGTTCACCAATAGAACATGTACGAGGACATCCCTTAAGACTTGAAGAAAAAAGGTTTAGGCTTCAATTTGGGAAAGGGTTTTTCACGGTAAAGCTATGGAACGATCTTCCAGTGGACGTTGTTATTGCAGGTTCATTGTTCAGTTTAAAAAAAAAACGCTGGATGAGTTTCTGCAAACAAGGAATGTTGCAAGTTACTGATATTAATACATAAAGTAGAGTTGATCCAGGGAAATTTCCGATTGCCAAGGAATTTCTTCATAAATTTGGTGTTTTTTTGCCTTCCACTGGATCAACAGTTAGGCAGGAAATGAGGATATTGCTAGATGGGTTGGACTGGATAGACGTATGTCTTTATTCAACCTCAAATACTATAAACTATAATTCACACCCCATGTCTCTATCACACCGGGAATTGGACGGTCATGCTATGCGGCTCCTGTCCCCTTACAGTGACAGATGTACCGTCCTTACACCGAACCCTCACAGCCTCAACTCTCCCTAAAGTTTAAACAATTAGCCCCTTGATCAGACACCCCTGGCGGAGCGCAGATGCAGGTATCCCACCCGTCCCGGATCGTCTGGGCGTTTCCCTCGATACCACCCCAGACTCGAGAGGAGACTTGAGTCTTCTCCCAAGTCACGCCGACTTTCTAAGGCCACGCCCCGGAACGCCCCTAACCCCGCCCCCCACCAATCTAAAACATTGACCACGCCCATTGTGCCATCACGTCCCGCCCCCTTTCCCCACCCTGCCCAGAAGCCTGAAGGGGCAGGGTGGGATGTCTGCAGATGCTGCCTGTGTTTGGGGGTTTGCAAGTGGGAGGAAGGAAAGATGGGGTTGGGCGTAATCTGGTCCCACGCTCAGGTCTATAGGAAAGGATGGGGCGGTACTGGTTTGGGTTATGATTGGCTCCTCCTCTCTTCCCATCTCCTGTAGTAGGAATTGCCCCATCACATCTTCCAACCTGCTGGCAGTGTCAGTTCTCAGTAAAGTTTTTTTTTTTTTAATGGAACGTCTGTTTTTTTTAAAAAAAAAAACTTTACTCATACCTGACACTTCCAGGGTATAAGCAAAAATCCGGGACATTCTCCAGGCGATCCGGGACAGAAGGTGAAATCCGTGAATGTCCCGTATAATCTGTGACAGTTGGGAGGTATGTGCACTATTACTAGAAGGTTAATTAATGTACAAATACATTGCAGGCTTAATACTTATATAAAATATTGTTTGCTGTCAATTTAGGACTATACCGTTGTGGAGCTGAAGGTTTCTGGGAAGATATTAACTCTGGAAGCAAAACACCTCCAATCTGTATTCCCGGTAATGCAATTTTCTATTTTTATTACACAATGTTTGTCAAACATTTACTCCTACCCGAGTGGATGTTTAAACATTTTGAGGTTTAATCAGCTATATTAGGAGAGACTATTAATGTGAATATTTTGTGTACACATTCAGGATTGTTTACAGAGATGGGGTTGATGCATCTGCATATATTGGTTTTGAAAAAGTCACAAATGAAGCAACCACAATCGAAAAAGAAAAAAGCTATACATGATACATAATGCGTACTGTGCTGTGCTTATTCAAAACAGATCTAAAATTGCCATTGGGGCTGCCATCTTTCTATAAAAAATATTGTATTAATGAGGAATAATTGAAATCTGTGCCCTATTTATTTATTTTTAAAGTAGTTGTAGAGAATTGTACCGTGTTAGCCATAGATGAAATTGAAGACATCTTGGATATACAACAATACCTTTTAATGGCTAACTAAAATGATTGAAAATGCAAGCTATCGAAGCACTAGGCTTCTTCCTTAGGCATGATACAATACTGAATCTTGTAAAGCACTCTATTTTATACATACTAGAACAAATACTTTCTGACTAGTATGTATAAAATAGAGTGCTTTACAAGATTCAGTATTGTATCATGCCTGAGGAAGCAGCCTAGTGTTTCAAAAGCTTGCATTTTCAATCATTTTAGTTAGCCAATAAAGGGTATTATTTTATATCCAAGATGTCTTCACTTTTATTTTTAAATAGCATTTTCACCCCAAAATTGAAATATGTACTGCAGGTAAAATCTCTAACATGTAAAAACTCTACTCACATTTCCAATACTCCTTCACATTCTTCCCCCCTCTTACCTCATCCTCTGTGGGCTCACAGACTTTGGGGTTTTCTCTGCAATCAGGGACATGATGGGTGACATCACGGCCAATGACTGCTGAGTATTATTGGAGGTGTGTCTTCATTAGCAATGTGAATGCTCATTGTCGGTGCGCAAAAATGTTTTTAACACCGCACAAAAGAGGGGAGGGGGGCATCAAAGAACAGGAATGTAAGTTCAAGTAAGTATGGGAAATGTATAGTGTTTTTACATGTTTTGGGTGGACATGCCCTTTAAAGCTCTGCCCCTATTTCAGACTGGGATCTATCCAATAGTAAGAAGCACTTCTTGAAGAATGTGTTTTCCCATTAGTTAGGCCCTGGGCAACAACTGTACGGTTGTCCTTTAAATCCCTCTTTTGCTTTGCTCATTTTGGTTTTCCCGTTGTATATATAGATTTCAACACTTGTTCCAGTCAAAATTTCTAACATAGAAAGGAGTCTACTTCTACTGAATTTCATAAAGTTCATATTCACAGAGTTTCAGGATCTCAGGTGCTTGATTGAGATATAAAAGATGTGGAGTCATATATGCCTCTCCTGAAAGTTTCATATGTATGTGCCAGTTAATATCTGCACAAAACACAAAGGCAGCAGTTTTGAAACTGAAGATTTATGAGATTGTGTGTGCTGTAAGATGAATATCCTCCAATATTCACCTTCAGATAGGTACACTATTTACAAATGCATTACACAGAGCTGTGCTAAGATAAGTTACACTTCATTATTCTCCCCTTGCAGCTCTGCACTATGTTGTTTCTAACTATTAAAAAGAGAAATTTAAAGGGTGCCCAGAATTTTGGGGTTGTGGAGTACTACTCAGGTCTAAAAGATCATGTTTGGGGTAGACATACCCAAACAGCTACATAGCTTTGTTATATGTGGACTTCATATGTGTTCAACTTCACAAAATTACTTTTAATCTGCCAGTCTCCTAAATATTACTTTCAATTTGGCCAAATTTCCTAAAAAAAATTTAAACCTGACACAGTCTCTTACACATTTGAAACCAATGCATCCTGCATAATGCTTCTAATGTAAATAATAATTTAGCTGCCTAAATTTAATGCTTTTACTTTTTTACAGCTGTTATCTACCCTTTAATTACCAATAATCTCATCTGTTTTTAGACTGCGGAATGAGGAAACCAGGGACGGCTGTCCGTATAATTGGAGGAGAATTGGCAAGATTAGGAGAATTCCCATGGCAAGTTTATTTAAATATTAATAATGTGAGAGGAGGAGGAGCTCTACTTTTGGACAACTGGGTTATCACAGCAGCGCATGTAGTTTACTCGCATTATGATATGTCAAAAATAATAGTAAAAATGGGGATTATATCAACAAATCAAACAAATTATGTGAAGAGTATACCAGAAGCTATTTTTATTCAAGAGGGCTACAAACCAGGGAGTTTCAACAATGACATTGCTCTTATTAAACTCAAAAACAAAGTTCCCCTTAGTGAAAATATTCTTGGAATTTGTCTGCCAGAAAATGGAAAACAATACCAGATTTCACACCTAGATTCTGATAACCATGTTGGACTTGTAGCCGGCTGGGGACGAACAGAGAGAGTGTCTATTTCAAGAAGGTTAAGATTTGTTGAAGTTAATATCATTGACCATGGGGAGTGTAAATCTCAATATGCAAAGATAGATTCTCATCACACAGTAACAGAAAATATGGTATGCGCTGGCTTTGAATCTGGTGGAAAAGATTCTTGCTCTGGAGATAGCGGTGGTGCTCTTGCATTTATGGAAGCAAAAAGCAAGAAATGGTTTATTGGAGGAATTGTGTCCTGGGGAACAGAGGAGTGTGGTGTTGCCAAGCAGTATGGTGTATACACAAAAGTAATTAACTTCCTTGATTGGATAGAACAAACTATTCAATCAAATTAAATTAAATGCTATTTACATATTAACTTTTGAAATACACAAGAACTGCACTATGAGAAGGATTTATTTTTTCTTTTTAAAGGGCACGTCCACGCTTAAAACGAAAAACTGGTGACTTGTCAGTTATCTGCCCAGAACCCCACTGCTACAGTATTTTTACCAGTTTATTACATGCATTTGTAACAGATATTTAATGACAAGTTATATTCCTTTCTGGCAAAGGTATCTGCCTCCTCCCTCTGTTCAAAGAGCTTTTTATACACATGAGCATGTATGTGCATGGTTAGTAATGCAGGTAATAAATAGCACAATCTAGGAGTTAGGGGTAACTGAAAATTGACAAGTTTTTTGTTTTAACAGTGAACATCCCCTTTGAAGAAATATGTATTATTAAATAAGCATGATGTAGACATAAAAGGCATGATTTCAAAAGAACTGTGATGCAGGTTATGCTTTTAAAATGGTAAAATCACTCAAAAACCACAAAGCTCCCGGTCCAGATGGCCTTTCAGGGCTATATTACAAAAAATTTCAAAAAACACTACTACCATATTTAGAGAGACTGGGCAACCACATCCTAACTGGAGGCACAGTCCCCCCAGAAATGATTTCTACTATTATCTCATTAATTCCCAAACCTAACAAATCAGAAACCGACATCAAAAATTATCGCCCAATCTCCCTCATTAACCAGGATACCAAATTAATAGCAAAAGTTATGGCAAACAGGCTTGACACTATACTACCACATATCATCCACAGAGACCAAGTCGGTTTCATCCCAGGTAGACAAGCAGCGGACAGTACACGTAAAGTATGCAACATAATTGCATATGCACACTATCAAAAAATACAAAGCTGCATACTCGCCTTTGATATTGAGAAGGCTTTTGACAGCATAATATGGCCATATCTTTACAACTTACTCCAGCATCAAAACTTTCCTCAACAATTCATAAACGTATTATATGCCCTCTATAATAAACCTCAAGCTAGATTAAACATACCAGCATCAACCCGAGACCCAATATATATAGGAAGAGGCACTAGGCAGGGATGCCCTCTGTCACCGGCATTGTTTGCCATAGCTATGGAACCAATTGCCCAATGCATCAGGGATCACCCGAACATAAAAGGTATTACAATAGGTCCCACTGAACATAAAGTTAATTTATTTGCAGACGATCTCCTACTAACAACCACATCACCTCTTACTACACTCCCTAATCTATATCAACATTTAAACAGCCTAGCTCCACTCACAGGCCTCCGGATAAACCCAGAAAAATCAGAAATACTCTACCTGAACATGTCCCCAAATCAAAAAAAACTTATAGACCTTAACTTCAACATCAAAGAATCAAAACATGGACTCCCTTACTTAGGAACAAAACTGACCCCTAACCCTGATACAATCTATATCACCAAATTTCCCCCCCTCTACAATAGGCTTATGAACAACCTCTGAACATGGATGACATGGAATATTTCCTGGTTGGGACGTATCACAGCAGCAAAAATGAACCTGCTACCTAAATTAATGTATCTTTTCAGATGTTTACCAGTCACAATAACACCACAAACCCTCCAACCACTACAGCAATCTGTTATGAAATTTATTTGGAAAAACACTAAGCCTCGCATAAAAAAATCCATAATGTATCTCCCTAAAAACCGAGGAGGCCTATCAGTTCCGTATCTTTACCATTATTATGCCGCAGCCCAGCTCACACATTTAGTCAGATGGCAGGATGAAACAAACCACCCCATCTGGATGGATATCGAAAACCATCTAATAAGACCACTTGATCTATTAACATTACCATGGATCCCAAAAAAGCTGCGTAAACTTCCAATGACTTGCAGTAAATTTACTAAAACCACCTTAAATGTTTGGGATAAGTTGAGTATACCCCATCGCCTACAATCCTCGCCCTCATGGGCATCTAGCATATTGTATAACCCAATGTTTACCCCAGGTCTTGACGATAAACATTACAATTGGTGGGCAAAAATAGGATGTTATAGAATATATCACTTTATACAAGGTCAAAGTATCAAACAACTATTAGATATATGTAAAGAACACCAAACTCCACCTCTGATACCATTTCACTATATGCAAATAGTGCATTTTATTAATAAATGGTATGATATTACAAAAAATCTAGGGTAACTGAAATGGAATTATTATGTATTAATCCATACTGTCGATCTACATTATCTAAGATCTACAAATGGATTAATACTGAGAACATCCAAAATCAGCCTAAATTTATTGAGGAATGGTATAATGATATCCCAGAAATCAGAGAGGACTGGGATTGGGAACGAGTCTACGAAGTAATAAACAAAGGCAGCCTAAATATTGCACTTAGAGAAACTGCTATAAAGGTTCTCCATAGAACCTACAGAGTCCCAACCCTCCTTAATCGCATTTACCCACAAGTATCACCGCTATGTTTTCGTAACTGTGGAGCACTGGGATCATTTTACCATATATGGTGGAAGTGTCCAGTGGCCCAACAATTATGGTCCCAAATATTTGACCTTTTATCAGAAACTTTATTATACACAATCCACCCAGATCCTACAATTGCTTTTCTGGGCAAATCTGTAGATATAATATCTAATCAGAATAATAAATGGATCCAATATGTAATGTTGGCCACAAAGATCTATATTGGGGCACAATGGAAAAAACAAACTCTTTCCAAAGAAGCGGTAATAACAAGGATCTCAGATATCATAATCTGTGAAAAAATATTTCACATCATACAAGATACAACGATATTATTTGACAAGACATGGTACCCATGGTACACAAGCCAATACGCAAGGCATTTATTTGATAACTGACAGGAGGTTAGCCAGAACCATATTTAATTCAATTTAATTTAAATTTTCTTTCTGTTATTGTATACAGGTTAAAAGTTATTAGAGCTGAATTGACAAAGGGTCAAAAGGGAAAGAATGGATTTTTGGTCTTGTAAATGTGTAACAAAACAGTAAATGGTGAAATCATATTACTAATTTATATTGAATGTTAACCTTAATAAAGTGCACAAAAAACCCAACAAAATTGAGAAACCAATAGCATGAATATGAAATTGGATTGTTGGAGTGTCTATGGTACCCAATTTGTACTATATGTTATAAATGTTAACAACAATTATCCATTGTCAGATAATACGCAAATAACTAAGACAAAGCCAATGAACCACATCATAAGAGAGTACAATTGACCAAACTGTAAATTCATTTAAGAATACTGTACGTTGTTTGTAATATATACAACTTGTTATACATTCTATAAATGCTGACAATTGCCTAACACTGTACAATATACAATTGACTCTAAATGTAATATCAAGAATAACATATGTTTAATTTTTATGATTTTCCCCCTTTTTCTTGTTTATCAAACAAATAATCAATAAAAAAATATTGAACACTAAAATGGTAAAATCAAGTGAATGTTTCCAGATTCAAATTATACATTTTGTGTGTAATTTCTGAACACATTTTACTAAATTAAAGTGATTAAACTGATATTGGAGGGGCTTTTATATATATATCTTTTAAAAGGGAGATAGAAGCATTCGCTTCTATCTTAACTTAGTTACTTAGAGCAGCCATAATCAGTTAGTGCAAGCTATGGCGCTCCTGCACTCAGTGGCAGCTCCCCCTTGTGGGATCCCCTTCTTCTCTCATCTTCTGCGCACACGGGCCTATGTATAATAAATAGGCGCTGCATCGCAGAATTGGAATATGCTGTAGTGGGGGAGATATCACTGATCACAGGATAGCTGTATTCACTAACTGATAGCAACTGCTGTAAGTAACTAAGGGGCATGTTTATAAAGTATGGTTATTCTTAAATAAATCTTGTTGAAGCTCCTTATATTATTTACGAATTGCTATTTAAGTATTTTTTATTCATGTATCATTATTTAAGGATCTATAATGTTATTTCATGGTATCATAGTATTGGAGGTTGAATAAACACATGTCCATTCAGTCCAACCCTTTTAGCCTACTCATGATCCTTACCTAACAGTTGATCCAGAGGAAGGAAAAAATAAAATGCATCTGGAAAGGGGAAAAACTCTAAATGGCAATCAGAAAGAATCACTGGATCAACAAGAAATGTATGTATTAAAGGGCATGTCCACCCCAACTGAAAATGTTGGGGCCACTGTGTAGTGTTTAATGAACCCTAACTTCATAGCTGAAATACAATACAGGAAACTGAAGAATTGGAACCTTTTCCAGGTTAAATCCATTTCTGCCTCTAACTGTTCTGGTATGCGCAGTGGAGTTCCCCGCTCTCTCCTGCTGCTGTTCGTGCAATTTTTTTTTTTTTAAATGAGGATCTTCCTCAAAATGCCCCAATACCTAGACATTGCTAGGTTTCAATGTGCAAGCCTTTGTTCCATCACTCTCAGCCAATCACCGAGTGGCTGCCGCTCTGGGGCCTTCCGATTATGGAAGCAGCAGAAGGAGAGTGATGGAACAAAGGCTGGTAAGTTTAGAATCTGAATTTGCACATGTAATTCTGATTGGTTGGGGCACAATTAGCACTATTTTTAATGATAAGAACTTTTATTGAATAACCCTGTTAATTGCCAGAGATCGTATTATTTATAATGTGGGTATTGTGAGTTTTAACACCTTGAATGCCATGACAGCAATCACAGAAACCAGTTCCATGTGGAGAAGCAGAGGAGCTTGGTAAGGGAGACCCCGTTGACATCACAGGACTTCACCACGGTCTTCCCCCTGTGCAATCCTGGTGGTCCAGTGAAGGTACTGAATGTGATCTCCAGACAGATCACAGTTCAGCATTTGCTTTAGCTTGCTATACCATTTGTAAATGGTTCTCAGAGATCCACTTACAAATAGACTCACTGACATAAAAAATATGGGGGCAAAGATGAATATCAGGTGATCGGTTTTTTATCCCAAGATAGAAAAATAAATGTGAAACACACACACAAAAAATGATTTTCTCCAAGATGCCCAAAAGTCCCAGGGGAATCAGCAAAGTAAATGCAGATTATTAATTCACTGAGTTTAGGGAAATTAGGCCACAATTACAAATGCAGTACATTTTCACAGGTACCAAAAAGAGAGAGAATTAAATTTTAAGTAGCGGTAAGGCTTGCGCTGCAAACTCTGCTGGTGTGTACCCAGCCCCAAAAGGGGGGCATGTGGAGTTTCCTTAGCAGATTTCATCCATTGAAAAGTGAGAGTGAGAAAAATTGTTTCCTGACATTCAATTTCAACTAGTACTAAAATGTTTAGCGCTGGATTGCTTATTTTTGTAAAGAATGACTTATCTACCCAATTTTTTTGCTTTGGAGTATATTTTATCAAAAAATATATGATTCTCTGATATTTTATAACCAATAGGTGCCTCTCTATGCATTGGTGCAAACGGAGAACTTAGCGTGTAAGCTTGGGAAGATTAATTTGAATCTTTGTTTCTCAATTTTTTCAGAAAATCTCCTAAAAGCATGAAAGCCTACAGTGAATTGCATCTGGAATTATGCACATACCTGTAAAAGAATGGCACTGTTATGTAGCTAAAGGTGTATAGATTCCAAAAATATATATTTTTTAGGATTTTTTCCCCGGGGAATTTAGCATGAAAAAAGCAAGTAAAGCACAGCCCCAAGGCTGACCGGGTTTGTTTGCACTGATGCAGTGGGTAGGGTATTTTTATCTGTTCTGGAGTTTGTTCAAGATTTCCAAGTTTGAACCTTCTTTGTCGCTTTTTAAGAAAATCTGCTAAGAAGTGCAAATTTCTAAAAAGAACTTTATGCAAAATGTTGCATGTATGCATGAAAGAATTACACTGACAAGTAGTTGAAAGTCTGTCATTTCTAAAATTAAATAGTTTGGGGGGGGGGGTTCTGAGTTTGAGTGGTGTTTAGTAAAAAACTGAAAGCTGTTCAAAATACATTGTTGATTCAATTTCTTGTTTGTAATTGATCTTATGCCTTTGTCCCCTTTGGGGTTACTTGGTGACTGTTCTGTGCACAGCCACACATGTGGCATACCGTTTGATTCAGGACATGTGGTAGATTTTTTTTTGTAATCTTTTTTTCTTCATTTTCTTTAGAAAATCCCCTAAAAGCACAAAGGTCTATGAAGAATTGCATCTGGAATTCTGCACATATGTGTAAAAGAATGGCTTTGTTATTTAACTGAAGGTGTGTAGATCCAATAATGTATAGTTTTTGGGATTATTTTCCAGGTAAGGGGGTGTATATCCTAAAAAAAGTATACACTTAGAACACAGTCATAATATTATGCATTGGCTTCCTTTGAGGCTATTTGCTTGCTGTATCTCTGTGTGCACTGATGCAAGTGGGGTATCATTTCATTCAAGACATGTAGAAGATTTATATTTAGTGAGAAATTGTATTTGTACCTTTTTTTAGTTCAAGCTTCTTTACTGCTTTTATTTTCAGGAAATCTGCTTAAATTTAACATTTCTACAGAGAACTGTGTCTGGAATTCTGCATATATAAATAATTTGAGGGGTGTTTGATAAACTGATAACTTTGATAAACTGAAATATATCCAAACTACAAAGCTGGTTAGTTATCAAATACTATATCTATACTATACTCCATGCATTGAGTTTTCAAGGGTTGCCAATGGGGTATGGGTGGAGAGCAAAAAATATGACATATAGGAAGATGTGTTGAATGTGTGTAATTTGTAAATCAAAACTGAAGGTTAAGTAACACCTCTGGCACTGCTAAAACCTCTGTCTGTGTTTAGACAGGAAGTTTCTAGCTTCCCCTCCCCTCTCAATAGGCATAGGTGTGTGATATTGAAAAGAGGAGGGAAAGAAAATGAAACAAGGACTGTCTACAGACATATTTCTATGTCTTTCTGTTCCTATCTCCTTATTTCTGTCTGTCCCACTCATACACATTGCCGCCCCTTTTGATGTATGTGAACTTCAGAGTCAGAGCATTGCCACAGTGAGAAAGCACATATCGACAAGCGCGCCACCACACCCAGAGTGAGAAAACCACATGTTGCAATTCACTCTGAGCCATCACACTCAAGCAAGCCGCAGACACTTACATCCGCATCTCTGCAACTAAAGACACAGACAACATTCAGTAAGCAACGTAAACAAGCCAAATTCCCCACTTTGCATCTATATTTACAAGGACCGATCTTGAGTGATTCTCAACTTCTATAGAGAGACACTAATCCTGAAGTCAAGTCACTATATGCCAGCTCTTCACACCAAGGTCAGAGTTTCCTCTCTGACCCTTAATGATGATTATGTGCTTACCCTGACACCTCAAGAGACATTAAATAAAAGGAATAAGAACAGAGATAATTGCATTATAAGGACTTTATGTGTATTTGAACAAAGTTATTTATTCCTTTGTGTTTAACTGACATTTAATTCTTTCAGGTCAAAATGTCTGTTTATAGTAATTCATGCCATTGTTGAGGGTGAAGAGTTAAATAATGTGAGACATTCCCTACAGCAGAAGGTACTAGAATTGAGGAAAACCTAAAGGTAGCGACAGATCCTGAAGAAATAGAAAGGATACATTATGACATAAAGAGCACTTGTCTAAGATAGAGAATTTAGAAGCAAGTCTTAGAGAGCCGTTATATCTCAGAACAGATTAGTCAGTTGAGCGCAGTCGTCTCGTGAGAGAAGACCTCCTCCAAATGTTAGAATACATGCAACAGAAGCTACCACAAAAGAAAAGAAATTCAACCAAATGTACGCAAAATGGAAGACGCTCGTCAATGAGGTTCGTAAGAAGCTAAAACAAGATGTACAGAGGATGAACTTTCCAACTGATAGATGCTGCAGAGAAGCATGAGTTAATATGAAGATATAAATTGATGAGCTAAGGTCCACACCAACACCCTCTCAGGATATCAAGAGAAAGATGGATACTTGCATTGCAGTAACAGTAGATCTATTGGGGCTTATGAGATCTATTGAAGCTGATTTTAATGCAGAAAAAGAGAGGACAAGGCTACTAGAGCTTTATATAGTGAATAATGTACCCCCTACTGTAAATTATAGGGATATTAGAAGTTACCGAGGTGTTCTGTGACCATATAAAAGCACGAGGCCGCAGGCCGAGTGCTTTATAAGGTCACAGAACCCGAGGTGACTTCTAGTATCCTTATAATTTACAGTAGGGGGTACATTATTCTTTATAATCTAATATATAGTACAAGGGGAAAAATAAATAAGGATTCACATTTGTGGTTTAAGTGCAATTTATTTGTTTGTAACAGTTTAGTTTTTATTGCTTATTCTTTGTTTATAAAGTAAATTATCTTTTAATTGAAACATTTTACTAGTAGAATCATTTAAAATGTATTTAACAGTAAGAACAGAACTGGAAGTATTTTTCATTTAGTCAGAGTCAGAACTATATAAATTCTTCGCTGTTTTTTTGGTGGTTCATTAGAGGAAGAAGTTTGTAGATTTATGGTAATTGTTGAGTTATTAAAAATACAGTTGGGTCCAAAAATGGTTTCTGGTGTATTTTGGTTGTTATATCTAGTCCTTTTAATTGTATGATGAGGTTGTGTTTATATTTGGGGCATGAAATGAAGTTGATGGCTGTTCTTCTATTTGGAAAGTGTTTTCGTTTATTTCTTCCTGTGTTGTATTTGCCGTATTTTGTAATATTTGGGATAATGGAGTTGCTTTTTTTCATTTATTGAGGAGTAATTGTTGATACTTGTTAAGCTTTTGTGTCCCGATATTTGTATTATTTCAGTTGGGGGTATGTTATTGTCAACCAGTTTTTGTATTGTTGTTTTTCTGGTTGAGTGATTTGTGATTCTCTTTGTTTCTGTTAAAGATGCTTTTAGTTTCATGGTGGACATCATGTTTCTGATTTGTGAACTCCAATTTTCATTGTTCGGTACCACCGGGGAAAGTCGGGTTTGTAATTAATGTTTGGAGCCAGATAAAATGGGGCGTCAGGGTCATTCATTGTTTCTGGGCGTTTGTATATATATTCTATATAAGCTGCTACTGGGCTCTGTCTGGGGTGATTGGGCGTTTCGTACATTCTTGGTTTTACTTTCGTATGTTTTTTGGGTTTTCTCCTGTACGTGTTTTGGTTTGACGTTCATATACTCTAAGTATTGTTTACCAGTGGAATCTTGTTTTAATGTAATATCTCCCCATTTAAGGTCATATTGTTCCTGAGTGCGAAGAGCAAAATGAATTCCATTGTGGAAAAAATACTAAATTTAGTAGGATGTTGGATGTTTGGTCGATATTGTTCCAGATTCGTATAGCTGGTTGATTTCTGGTCTGTATGGTTCTGATTTATTTGGCTGGTTGCCTTTCCTTCCTTTTTTAAGAATTTCATTTTTGCGGACAGTGTTTCTTTTGTCAATGGAAAATCTTTGGTGGATCCATAGGTGATTGTGTGGGGATAGTTATGTTCCTTTAGGTAGCGGTCAATGCTGGTTAACATGCACCGTAGTGTGTGAGTTTCATATTCATTTCCGTCTTTTCTGCGAACTGATAGTATGAATGACGACAATAATTTATCAAGTTGGTTATGGGGAATGTCTTCTATTTTTCTTTCTTCGTGTTTTTTCTTTGAAGAAATCTTTGTAAAGTGTTTAAATCACTTTTGTTTTTTTAGTGTCTTTGTATTTTTTTGTTGTTGTATAAACTCTCTTTGTTGTTCTTCTGTTTGAAGTTTGAACTTTGTGACATTTTGTTTTGTTTGAAGAAATCTAACTGAAAATATAAAGTGATTGACTTTAGTACAACGTTTGTGTTTAATTGCGATTTGCGTGTTTGTGTTATGGAAACGGATGTGTTTGCGCAAAAAGTGGTAATCGCATGTAATTCCAAAACAAACGGATGCGTATTGTATGTGTGGCTGCAGTTTTAGGGCTAGGCCACACTGCGTGATTTGCTGCATTTGCGCTTGCGTTTTTCCAATCATTGCAATTGTTGTCAATGCTCCAAAAATGCGTATTTTCGGGTGCGATGCAATTGCACATGTGATTTTCTATGGCTGAGGCCACACTGTACACGCACAAGAATTGTGCGCTTTCTTTGTGCGTTCGCGTTTTCGCGTTATGGAAACGCTGCGTTAATGCACCAAAATGGTGAACGCATGCGATACCAAAACCGAATGGACGCGCAATTGCATGCGCATCGAAAATCGCGGGAATTTCCACGATTTCCATTTTAAGCGAAAATCGCGGGTGCAAGCGCGAAACGCGTGCGCAAACGCGCGCAAAAGTCACAGGCGAAACCGTGCGAAAAAATGGTAGTGTGGGTCTAGCCATTAATGCAGATAAACAGGGTTTGTAGAAAAATAGCATTTATATTATTTTTTTGTTGGTCATAAGTAAGGTATAGTAAATGGTTTTTGGGTTAATTTTTAAATATGTTTTTTTATTTCATTTAATTTAAATAATTTATTTCATTTAGTTTTTATTTCAGTTACTTTACTGGTTATTGCTAATTGTGTTCTATTATTTGTATTTCCTGGAGATTGAGTTGTTAGGGTTGTGTGTGAGGAGTTTTTTCTTTAAAATCCGCGGCCTTTTTCTTGTGCTAACGGCATTGGGAAAACTAACATTTCCCAGAATGCCATTGCACGTGGTTTCCGTTTCCGGTTTTAGTGAGCGAGTCCCGGAAGTGCCGCGAGTATGTGCCGCAGAGATCATTCAGAATGTGGATTACATCGTAGAAGTGAAGACCAGCAGGAAGGAAGAGAAGGTAAGGTTTCCCTGGGAGTTCTTCCATATAATCGGCGCGCTACTACGTAGTAGCGCGCCGATTATAAGGAATTATTTTACAGGTAACATCCTTGAGTTTCCCACCAACTGTAGATTATAAAAGGGATTATGCCAAGTCTGTATATGGATCTACAGTTTCAAAAGTAAAATCTTTTAGCAAACATTCTAGTCACTTATCTAAGTGCACGAGTACCTCAGCCAAAAGATTAGAAACATATGCACAACTTGCCGCTAAAAGAGCTGAGATTGAGATGGAAGTGGTTATCGAAGCACAACGTCAACAATTGAAAAGGTTAAAAAAACAGAGACATCGAGGTCATGGAAGCTAAACTTAGAGTATATGCTGAAGAAGAAATGAAGGAAAATGGTGATAGATTCAGAGCAGCACTACACGAGAGAACATATCCCTGTCCTTCTATCCCCACTAGTGATCATAGTAACCAAAAGAATATTGCAGCTATTGCCAAAGCAATACATGAGACAATGGTTCTTACAAAACTTCCAACTCCTGAACCTACCATATTCTCAGGAGATCTGTAAGGCTCCGGTACTCACCTCTGGCCGCGGTCCTGCGCTGCACGTCAATGGCGACACGAGGGAGGAGTGGCACCGCGCGCGTGCGTGTCTGTGGTGACGGGCGCGCGTACAGGTGCGCGCGGATAGTCCGGTCGCGGCAGGATGAGGTGGAGAGGCCTTCATAAGCCTTTCCTCGTGTAGGATTCTTGCTGCCAGTTCAGTTTGCTACTGTACTCTGTTCTTCAGCTCTTTGTTATTTGGTTCAAGCCTGCATATTGTTCCAGTTCATTCCCTGTGCTCCATATCCTCAAGCCTGTATCTTGTTCCAGTTCAGTCTCTGTGCTCCATATCCTCAAGCCTGCATTATGTTCCAGTTCAGTCTCTGTACTCCATATCCTCAAGCCTGCATATTGTTCCAGTTCAGTCTCTGTGCTCCATATCCTCAAGCCTGCATATTGTTCCTGGTCAGTCTCCATATTCCATATTATCAAGCCTGCATATTGTTCCAGTTCAGTCTCTGGGCTCCATATCCTCAAGCCTGCATATTGTTCCAGTTCAGTCTCTGTACTCCATATCCTCAATCCTGCATAATGTTCCAGTTCAGTCTCTGTGCTCCATATCCTCAAGCCTGCATAATTGTTCCAGTCAGTCTCTGGGCTCCATACCTCAAGCCTGCATATTGTTCCAGTTCAGTCTTCTGTACTCCATATCCTCAATCCTGCATAATGTTCCAGTTCAGTCTCTGTGCTCCATATCCTCAAGCCTGCATATTGTTCCTGGTCAGTCTCCATATTCCATATTATCAAGCCTGCATATTAGTACAATTCAACGTGTGATTCCAGTCTGCATATTATTTCCGTTCAACCTCTACACTCCACATTCTCTAGCCTACATCATAATACACTCCAGCTTGTGCACTCCATTCCAGCAAGTCTATATATTACTCAGCTTCAGCTGGGGGATTCCCCAGTTTTCTCCTGCCAGTATCTACCTACTGTTCCACTTGTGTACCTAAACCTATACCATCTTGTCTGCATATTTTCCTGTGGTTAGCCGGTGTGGTGTATCCCTATCCGCTGTCTGTGCATTAATTGTTCCTCCAACTTGCTTAGTACTTCAGGTCTTTGCCAACTGTCTCTCTACACTGCGGGTTAGTCCCGTCATCCCCGATCTGGAGCCGCAACCTGGTGTATGCCTTGCAGCACAACATCCTCACCATCAGAGGCTCTGGAGAAGACCGGCAGACACTTAGGCTCTGCATCCAGTGAAGGGGTTGCAGGGACTCTCCTTGAAGAAATCCTAACAAGATCCCTTGAAGTTCATAGAGTGGAGTACAAGTTTTGAAGCGCTTATTGCACGTCGCTGCTCCAATCCAGCAGACAAGTTGTTCTACCTACAGAAATATGTCAGTGGAGAAACAAAGAGTGCCCTTGAAGGTAGCTTCTACAGGAAGGATGAAGAAGCCTACAAACAAGCATGGGAAAAACTAAATAATAGGTATGGTCATCCCTTTGTAGTACAGTGGGCCTTTAGAGAAAAACTTAACAACTGGCCAAAGATAGGCTCAAAAGAGTATGTCAGGCTTAGAGAATATGGCAACTTCCTGCAAGCATGTAGCAATGCTGTTCCCCACATCAAAGGTTTGCAAGTACTGAATGACTGTAAAGAAAACCTGAAAATGTTACTTAAGCTACCAGATTGGGCAACCTCAAGATGGAATCGTCATGTAACTAAACAGTTAGACCAAGGCAAGGAGTATCCCAGCTTTGAAGAGTTCTCTTCATTTGTCAATACAGAAGCATGTATGGCATGCAATCCAGTGTCATCCCTCCATATTCTAAAACATTTGGAAGGAAAGTCAAGAGAGATAAAGCGTACAAAGGCAACTTCATTCGCAGTCAATGCAATGACTAAAAACCATGATACCATTGAGAGTAAGCCTAAAGTCAATATTATACCAAATAGAGAGAAAGAACAGAAGAATAGTCAGACACCTCATAAGTGTGTGTTCTGCGGAGAGAACATCTACAAATGCCAACAAATGAAGGAAAGGTCTGTAAAGGAGAAGAAAGGATTCATACTGGATAACCAACTCTGTTTTGGGTGCCTAAAAAAGGGACACAATCCCAAGGACTGTAAGAGAAGAGCTACCTGCGGCATTTGTAAAGGACGTCACCCAACTCCATTACATGAAGAGCGTCCAAGGAGAGATAAAGCTTCAACACCCAGTACACTCACTGAAAGGGAAAACATACTTACACTTTCTTGCTGTATAGGCGAAAGTGAGAGAAAGAATACTTCAATGATCATCCCAGTGTGTATCTCATCTTCAGGAACAGAAATTAAGGAGGTACTTGCTTATGCGTTACTAGACACGCAAAGTAGTAACACATTTATTGACCAAGAGGTCTGTGAGAAATTGCAAGTAGCCATGGAGCCAGTAAAGCTTAAGCTTTCAACAATCATAGGAAAAGACTCATTGGAAGATAGTCAAAGAGTCACAGGACTAAAGGTCAAGGGGCTTTACTCAGACACCATAATAGATCAACGGTCTATACAAGAGACTTCATACCCCTTGATCGTGAACACATACCTACCTGTGAAACAGCCAAAAGCTGGAAGCACCTATCGGCCATCTCTCATAAAATACCCCCCTGAAGGAATACGGTGTTGGGCTCCTGATTTTGTTATGACTGTTCTAAAGCACTGATACCACGACAAATAATCACAGGAGGTGATGACGAACCATATGCCATCAAAACTGATTTAGGATGGAGCATTGTTGGAGGACCACAACAGGCTGCAAGCTCAAGACATGTAACCGGCTTATGTCATTGCATATCTGTCAAGATGTCAGTAAACCCAAGCCCTGCTAAAGTGATCAAGATTCTTGAGTCCGACTTTGCAGACACCAGCGCAAAGGAAAGGAGCATATCTCAAGAAGATATAAAATTCCTACATATCTTGGAGGAAGGTATTCAGCAAAACCAACAAGGCCATCTAGAGATGCCCTTACCATTTAAAAAACATTCTTACCTTCCAGACAATAGGAATCTCGCCGTAGTAAGACTAAGACGTTTAGAGAAGAAGCTGGAAAGACAGCCAAAACTCAAAAGTGACTATTTAAAGTTTATGGAAGGCATAATACAAGACGGAGATGCAGAAAGGGCTGACGATCCACCAGACCTGGGAAAGGTTTGGTACATTCCACATCAAGGCGTCTATCACTCAACAAAACCGGACAAGATCAGAGTGGTATTTGACTGCTCGGCAAGGTACGATGGTGTTGCGCTGAACGATTACCTGCTAACAGGACCAGACCTTTACGAATACACTGTCTGGAGTACTTTGTAGATTTCGGAAATACCCCATTGCTGTTATGTGTGACATTGAAAGGATGTTCCACAGGTTTCATGTGAAAAAGGAAGATAGAGATTTCCTGAGGTTCCTTAGGTGGGAGAACTGGATTAAGGATTTACAAGATCTGCCAGGAGTCAGAATACCGAGGTGCCTTGCACCCTATAACTTTGGAAAGTGTGAGAGAATTAAATTGCACCACTTCTCAGACGCTAGTAGCTATGGTTACGGTCAATGTTCCTACATTAGGGTCATGAGAGACGAAAAGGTACATTGCTCCCTTGTCATGGCCAAGGCCAGAGTTGCACCTACTAATGTTCTCACAATACCAAGACTGGGACTAACAGCTGCTGTAGTTTCTGCTTCAGTGAGTAAGTTCCTGAGAGATGAATTAGAGTTCAAGATAGATAAAGAATACTTTTGGACAGACTCACAGGCTGTTCTAGGTTACATAAATAATGAAGCTCGAAGATTTCATGTTTTTGTGGCAAACAGAGTTCAAAGAATTAGAGAAATTACAAATCCAGACCAGTGGTACTACATTGAGTCAGAAAGGAACCCAGCTGATCATGCTTCAAGAGGTCTTAAAGTTTCAGAAATGAAGGACTCAAATTGGTTTACAGGCTCAAGGTTCCTATGGGAAAAGGAAATAGTACCCAAGAAAGGTTTTCTAGAGCTATCAATGTGTGATCCTGAAGTAAAGGTCATTCAAACCTTAAAAACAACAGCTAAATGCCAAGACGATATGCTCGTAAGACTAGCGCCATTCTCTTAATGGTCCACAATTGTAAATGTAGTTGCTCGTATTCAGCGTCTTGCAAGACGAACTAGGAAGGTTGAACCCTTGAACGTTGAAGAAAGAATGAGAGCTGAAGATACAGTTATAAAACTCATTCATCAGAGATTTTATAAGCAAGAATTGAAAATTCTCAGTCAAGAACCTGGAAGACTTCCCAGCAACCACCCTTTACATCAACTTAATCTTATCCTACAGGATGATATAATAAGAGTGGAAGGAAGATTGGAAAATGCACTTTTACCTTTCAGAGTGAAGCATCCACCGATTCTTCCCAAGGATACTACCCTTACAAGCTTGATAATTGATCACCACCACATAAGGTCCTCACATCAAGGCAGAGGTCTAACCTTGATCTACTTGAGAGATGGTGGTTACTGGATTGTGAATGGCCGTAAAACTGTAGCTAAACACATAAAACAGTGTGTAGTGTGTCGGAAGACTCGAAGGCCGTCAGAAGACCAAAGAATGGTAAATCTACCCATTAAATCGTGTGGAACCGTCGCCACCCTTCCTTTATTGTGGCATGGATTGTTTTGGTCCCTTCTACACTAAGCAAGACCGTAAGGAGCACAAAAGATATGGTCTCCTTTTCACGTGTTTAAGCTCCAGAGCAATCCACATAGAGATGTTGGAGAATATGTCAACTGATGTTTTCATCTATGCCTTTCGATGCTTCATAGCCATTAGAGGCACAGTAAGAGAAATCAAATCTGACCAAGGTTCTAACTTCGTTGGAGCTAAGAATGAGTTGAGAAAGGCCCTAGAAGAAGTAGACAAAGAAAGAATAGCCACATTTCTGGCAGAGAGACAGTGTGACTTTTGCATGAATGTTCCAGATGCAAGCCATACAAGAGGTGTTTGGGAGCGTCAGATAAGAACTGTAAGGAATGTTCTGAGTTCCGTACTGAAGCAGAGTGCTGGAAGAATAGACGATGCTTCTCTGAGGACTGTATTTTACGAAGCTATGTCCATTGTGAACAGTCGCCCACTGACAATTGATAATATTAATGACCCAACAAGTTTAGACCCCCTCCCTGACTCCAAACCATCTACTTCATCTAAAGTCCACTCCCATACAGCCACCACCAGGCAAGTTTCTTGAGGAAGACTTGTATGCCAGAAAGAGATGGCGACGTGTGCAATATCTGACTGAACAGTTTTGGAACAGATGGACCTAGCCAATCTAACTCTCAGACAAAAATGGCATACTCCTAGGAGAAATATTCAAATAAATGACATAGTGATGGTCAAAGAAGATGACATACCCAGAAATCGATGGAGAATTGCTAAAGTTCTTGAAGCCCAGAAAGACAAAGACGGGCTGGTGAGAAGAGCTAAATTACAGATGGGAGATTCCAAACTAAGTAAGAGAGGAGGACGTCTCACCATTCCACTCATACTAGAACATCCTATCCAAAAATTGGTTGTTCTAATCGAGAATAATTAAGAACATTCTAAAAAAAGCCTAACAAGAAGGAAGAAGTAAAATTCCCTTAATTTATGCAACTCAACAATGAATGCATAAATTAAAGGTAATTTGGTGGGAGTGTAACTGTCTGCCCAAGTCAATTCAATAATCAATCAGTATAATCCACATGTTCTCTATAGCTACTGTTAATATAAGAGAAATTATAGCAATTTAGTGCTAGGTTACAGTTCAGAAAGACATATATATATATATCCCTTTATTATGCCTTTATTATGCAAAGCAGAAAAGTTAACTTACTGTTAAAGTTCATTTGTATGTAGAATAACAGTCAGCAGCATCAGCTATAATATAGCCAGCTAAGCACAGAACATTACATGGTTAATCTGAGCATTCCAGTCACCTGACAGTCCAGTCCAATCAGAACTCAGCCTCACTTTGAGTTCTTCTAGAATCTAGCTAGATATACCAGCTATAGATTCTTGAGACAGAATCCTCAGAAAGTATGCCAGAGCAGAGAAACTGCCCCTATGAGGCGAAAATAGTTCTACCGCTCGCTACTTACTACGCTCAGAGTGGCAATATCGCACCAATATTACTAAATGCGATCATCCTTTCCCTAATTCCCTACCCTGATGATGTTATCAATAAAGAAAATTAGTTTTGTACCAGCGGTATCTTCTTAAATTCTTTCAAGGATCTGAGGACAGTTACACGCTTGCTGCTATTTTTGTATACTAATTATTGTTGGTGTAAATAGTAAGGGGTGGTTAATTAAATTAAAAGGATGTGCAAGATGGGGGGCGGAGCCTGACCAGCAATGGAGACAGACATGTAGACCGAGAGCTCCATTGCTCCATTGCAACAGCTACAAGCTTGGATTAAAAAAGGGGGAACAAGCACCTAAACTAGCTGAAAAAGTCCCTGGCTAAACTTATAATGTACAGAATGGGCCTGAAAAACAAAAATAACGCTACTAAAGTAGAACTTACTGTTCTTACTGAAACATGGAAAGGGTATTTATTATCACTATAAAATTCTCACCAAAACTCATCGGAAATGGTAAGAAACTTTTAATGAAACTATATAAACTTCATTATAGGGTTCACTGCCCTTTGGGGTCTAAGGCCTCCATTGAATTGATGTGAAGGCTCCATTGTGCTTGTTTTGGGTGCGGTTGCAGGGAGCAAGGAAATGGCCACAGCGAGACGACCTATGGCTCAGCACTCTCCCCCTCCAGATCCCTTCTCCCCTTCCGTTAAGCCAAATACCATATATACTCGAGTATAAGCCGAGGTTTTTAGGTTTAAAAATTAACCTAAAAACCTTGACTCGGCTTATACTCGAGTCACAAGGAACTTACCTGCAATCCAGAGGCAGCCGCGAGTCCGGCCGGCAGTTCCCAGTAGTTCTTTGCGATTGCGCTAAACTGCACAAACGCACAACTGCCCCCCCCCCTCCACTCCCCCATACCCACCTATACATTTCTATGGTTATTTACGGATCTGAGGACCACTTGGTTCAGTTGTAAATCTGAGGAGAGCACGCCATCTTTGCACTCCCTCCCCCCCATAGAGACCCCTCTCCAGCGAATCTATATACAACCGCTTGTCCTCATAAACTGTTTGCGAAGCACCAGGACTAAACGAACAACAATCTATAGGATCCAGGATAAAACTGTGAAAGCAGATGTGATACCTATTTCAATAATGATGAAACCGTCTCAAAATGGACCACCAAAAATAAAGATTGATCTAGATAAGTTCCGCTTGCACTTATTTAAACAAAGATTTATCTAAATGGAACAACACCAACACCGTGAACTATACCCTGAAGACTATCCCTATCACTAAGATATTCAATTGTAAAAAAAAAAAGGTGCAAATATATTGAGTATATAATAAGGCTCTCCATTTGGTAAAATGGTATAAGTTATAAAATGTATGTATTCATTTCTTCTCAATTCTTCTACTATAGGTCTCAATGATGATAATCTTTTCCAAAAGTCAACTGCACAAAAGACCTAATTGACAAGAAAAGCAAACTGAGAGACCGTCTTACTTACCACTATACCCACCCCTGCTCTCTGTCTACTATCCATAATATCCACAAAGAATATAGTAAAAAATAGATTCCTATTATTTCAAACAAGTATTATGCATAGTCAAAACAAGGCAATTATGTATAATGAAACAAACAAGGTAATCTGAAATTTACTGGGATAAGAAATTGTATAACCAATGTTGTATATGTACAATCTGTGAACTTAAGACCGCAAGCATTCACTTAGGATCCTATTTCAATAACTCTACTGGGAAAGTCTTTTCATTTAACTATAGTAGAGACTGCATGTTAAAGGTCTTGGTGAACATGACTTCCACCTTATCTTCTACTTCACATCATACCCCCCCACCCAATCAATAAACGATGTTCAATGATGACAATCTTTTCTAAATGTCAACTACGCAATGGCACCAGCACTCTAATCCCTCTATCCTCCCCTCCTTTTCCCTATTATCTATAAGAACTACGGGAAATATGGTAAAAGAATGTACATATACTCTGGAACAGTGTTAAACATAGAAGATAATTAAGAATTATGTATAATGTAATATTTAAGGTCGCCTGAAACATGCAGAGACAAGTAATACATAACCATTGTTGTTTCACGATGACCGGTAAATCCATGACCGCAAAAATATCTAGATTCCCACCTCAACATCCCCATTGGAAAAGCTCCACGTAACTTAAACAGAGCATGTGGGGTTAAGGTTTATGGGAAAATGACCCCAAATTTACCCAATACTCCTCATCATATCCCCCACTTATATTATAAACGAAGTTCTGATATACAGAACAAAAATGGTAAAGAGATGGGGATGGAAGGACTCAAAGGAGCACTGATATAGCAAGCAAACAAAAAATCATGGCAAAACAGTAGTACCCGCAGCCATACAACCACCAAGCCCCTCCCCCAAAAAAGATAACTATCCAAAATATGGTACAGCTATTTAGGAGTGAAAGTTGATTTATTCCATTTGACGTTTAGGATAGGATTCCCCCCACAATAGATAGGTGATTATTCACCTGCCATGAAAAAAGTATAGTGAGGTTCACTTCCCTCACTCCAGAGATCTAAGAAGAATTGGATCTTACAAATAAAACTAATCAACATCAGAAAACTAAATCTAGTTGAAAGTTATAAAAGTTATCTGATTTAAGTTATTATACTATGTTCTATCTCCTTTTTCCCATTGTTATTTGTTAACTATCGTTTTTTGTAACTACAGCAGTAAAAGACAAAATAAAACAGTATGGATCATTTTATCAGAGGTGCCGGACTCTTAGATGGGGCAACCGAAGGGACCTCCAAAACAACGCCTAATACAGGCCAGACCAAGTAAACCACAAAACCAAAAACTCAACAAAAGAAAATAGATCAATACCACAGTAAGGTAAAGCCACTACGAATAGTTTCACATAATGACAGGGTCTAAATACTCCACAAGAAAGAAAGATGGTATTAAATTACTACAAAAACATAAACCCTGACATACTGATGCTCCAAGAAACGCACTTTAAAAAAGGAAGGGAACCAAAATATTGGGGCAATAAATACAGGACACTGTATTTTGCATCCTCCAACACAGGAAAAGCAGGGGTACTAATAGACAAAAAATTGCCATTCACGGAACACTCACATTTTTGTGATCAGATACAGAGGCAGATACATCATATTAAACGCAACAGTTCACCTTACTAATCTCACAATCATATCAATATACGCACCTAATAAACAACAGAAAATATTAATCAAGAGCTAACTAACAAAATCCTAACTAAAGCCACAGGCCTAATAATAGCTATGGGAGACTTTAACACAGTACTAAACCCGGCAATAGATAAATCAAAAAAACCCATTTCCACTTCAAACTTCTCTGCATGTAAACAACTATCTACACTTCTCAAAATCTGTAATTTAGCAGATGCAAACCCCAATCTGAAAGAATATACATACCGTATATACTCGAGTATAAGCCGAGGTTTTTAGGTTTAAAAATTAACCTAAAAACCTTGACTCGGCACCACATCCTTGGAATGTTCCTAACAGTAATTTCTACTGATTGACTGTTGGATGGGTCAAAGATGCTCAGATCTCTACTGAGCAATTGAATCAACCCAGGCGCTGGGTCAAGGGCAAGACCATAACGGCCTCTACTAGGGGTCCTGCAAACAGGAAGTAAGTATTTCGGTTGCATTTATTTATATAAAACACAAAATGCTGAATTGGCAGATTAAGGTCATTGGGATGAAAAAATATTGCTCTTTTTTCTGAAAAGCATATGTATTTGCACTGAACTTCCCCTTTAAGAATAACCAAACATTTTATGTAAAAAGCAACAAACCAGACACAATGTTGGCGCATAAACTGAATCAAAAATTAACACAAAATACATTTTTACCATTACGGGACTCCAAAGGTAATCTAAATCATGACCCGATTTTCATATCAAACAAATTTGCTCAGCACTATCAGAAGCTATATGATGGACAAACAACAGATAAAAATAAGATAACAAACACTAAAATAGACAATTTTCTTAAAAAAATCTGCACCTTCCTACCTTAACAGACGAACAAAAGGACACATTACAAAACCCCATAACACAAACACAATTAAAAGAAGTAATAAATCGTTTTCACACTCGAAAATCACCTGGACCAGATGGATTTATGGCACAATATTATAACATAGTAACATAGTAGTTAAGGTTGAATAAAGACATACGTCCATCAAGTCCAACCTATTCACCCTCTTTATATATATATATATTTATTTTTTTTTAACCCTACCTAACAGTTGATCCAGAGGAAGGCAAAAAACCCCAGCTAAAAAGGGGGGAAAAATTCCTTCCTGACTCCAAACGGCAATCGGAATGTATCCCTGGATCAACCAGATCTATATGCATTAATACCAGTAATTCTCAATATTTTTTAGTTTTAGAAACTTATCCAGGCCTTTTTTAAAGCTATTCAATGAACTTACCATTACCACATCTGCCGGAAGACAGTTCCACAATTTCACCGTTCTCACTGTAAAGAAACCCTTCCTAACCTGAAGATGAAACTTCTTTTCTTCCAACCTTAGAGGATGTCCATGTGTCCTCTGATATGACCTATTAGTGAACAATGCACCAGAGAGTTCATTGTATGGCCCATTAATATATTTGTATAAGGTTATCATGTCCCCACGCAAACGTCGCTTCTCCAATGTAAACAGCCCTAGCTTGTCTAATCTGCCTGCATATTCGAGCCCCTCCATTCCCCCAAATCTTTTTCCATTACAGATGCACTTAACACAGAGTTATTTATGGTGTAGGTGGCACAGGGATTATTAAATCCCAAGTGCATCACCTTACATTTATCGACATTGAATCTCATCTGCCATTCTGCTGCCCATTTTGATAATCTATCTAGGTCTGCTTGCAGCACTTGCACATCATTGGAAGTTTCCAAAGCTCTGCATAGTTTAGTGTCATCAGCAAATACTGAGACCTTGCTCTCAATGCCCTCTTCTAAGTCATTTATAAACAGATTAAACAGAAGCGGCCCCAGTACAGAACCCTGAGGCACTCCGCTTAGAACTTTAGCCCACATAGGTGTAGCTCCATTAACCACCACTCTGGAAACAAAGTCAAGGATATGATCCCTTAACAAGGTTTCCATCACCTTCCCTACCACTGATGTTAGGCTTACAGATCTATAGTTTCCAGGCTGTGAATGACTACCTTTTTTGAATATTGGTATTACATTGGCTTTTTTCCAATCCAGCGGCACATCCCCAGACAAAAGCGAATCTGAAAAGATGAGAAACAGTGGTCTAGATAGAACTGAACTAAGCTCCTTTAAAATCCGAGGATGCAATCCATCTGGTCCTGGCGCTTTATTGATATTAACCTTGTCTAATTGTTTCCGTACCATATCCTCTGTTATCCAATGTGAAAACTCTTCATTTCTTCCCTGCATATTATTACAATCGCTACTGTAAGGACAAGGATTCTCAACAGTAAAAACCGATGTAAAAAAACGGTTTAGCAGATTAGCCTTTTCGGCATCCTCTACTACCACCTCAGCTCCATTATTTAATGGTCCCACATTCTCAGTCCTCATCTTTTTACCATTTATATACTTAAAAAACATTTTGGGGTTGGACTTGCTTTGTTCGGCAATCCGTATTTCATTTTCTATTTTAGCTAGTTTAATTACTTTCTTGCACTCTTTATTACAGCTTTTGTACTCCCTGTAAGCCTGTTCTGTGCCTTCTGTTTTCAAAATTTTAAAAGCCTTTTTCTTTTTTTCCATTTCCCTTTTTGCCTGAGCATTAAGCCATGCAGGACTGGATCTAATTTTTTTGCACTTGTTACCTAAAGGGACCGATTTAGAAATGTAATAGTTTAATATCCCTTTAAAAGTGGTCCACATCTGCTCAGTATCTTTACCTAGAAACAGTTCCCCCCAGTCTATGAGCAGGAGCGATTCCTTTAACAGCATAAAATTAGCTTTCCTAAAGTTAAACGTTTTTGTTAAGCCAGTGCACTTTAGTTTTTTGCAACCTATATTAAATGACACTATATCATGGTCACTATTCCCTAAGCTTCCCATTACCCTCATCTCCAAAATGAGTTCAGGGTTATTAGATACCACCAGATCCAACAACGCATTCTGTCTAGTAGGAACTTCTACCATCTGTGAAAGAAAATGCTCATATAGGAAATTTAAGAACTTTATACCTTTTGAGGTGCTGGCAGTTCCCTTACTCCAATCTATGTCAGGGTAGTTAAAATCCCCCATAACCAGAAAATGCCCCATACCAGCAGCCTTCGCCAACTGCATATGGAGATTCATTTCCACCTCTTCCCCGGCATTTGGCGGCTTATAACATACTCCACCAATTAATTTACCCACCTTCTTGCTTCCTGTACACAGTTCCACCCATAATTTTTCTGCCTTATCGTTTACTCCCCCATCTATTCCATCTTTTAAATTTGGCTTCAATTCCTGTTTAACATACATACATACTCCTCCTCCTTTCTTATTAACTCTGTCATGTCTAAATAAGGAGTATCCTTCAATATTTACTGTCCAGTCGTGTGATTCATTAAGCCATGATTCTGCTATACCAATTACATCATACCTTTCCTTTAAAGCTATTATTTCAAGTTCGCCGGTTTTTCCAGCCAGACTTCTTGCATTTGTAAACATACATTTTAGATTATCAATTGATTTACTTCCATACATGGTCGTACATGCCTCCTTATCCTCTATGCTCCCTCCTCCCCCTTCTCCTCCCTCCGTTGTGTTAATAGCCCCCTGATCCCTAACTTCTCTATCTACCCCTGTGTAGTTCAACGTTCCCTCCCCCCCATACCTAGTTTAAAATCTCCTCCAACCCCCTAGCCATCTTTTCCCCCAAAACAAGAAAATTCAAACAACAATTAATCCCACATTTATTAAATATAATTACTGCCCTATCTACAAAGAAAAATGATCTACAGAAATGATGGAAGCTCACATCATAGTGATCCCGAAACCAAATAATGATACTACCCAACCGGCCAATTACCGCCCAATTTCACTAATTTATACAGATGTCAAAATAATAGCAAAAATATTAACCAACAGATTAAAACATATACTCCCCACATTAATCCATTATGACCAAATAGGATTCGCAACAGGCAGACACCTCAGACAACATTCGCAAAACAATCACCTTACTACAATACGCTGCAATACACCGAATCCCTACCATAGCCTTATCCCTCGATATTGAAAAGGCCTTCGACAGGGTCGACTGGTCATATTTGCAAAGAGTACTAGCAAGATTTGATTTTCCAGAAAAATACACAACAATACTATTAAACCTATATAATGGTCCGAAAGCCAAGGTTAACAACATGGGTTTTCTATCTCAAAATATAGATATTTAAAACGGGACTAGATAGGGATGCCCCTTATCTCCTCTCCTTTTTGCTTTATGCATGGAGCCGCTTGCAGCAGAAATAAGACAGACAACAGATATAAAAGGAATCACAATAAAGAACACAGAGGTAAAAATGTCAATGTTCTCAAATGACACACTTTTATATCTGTTACTATATAATACAAAAATTTGGCAGAATTTCAGGATTTTTAGTTAATCATTCCAAATCAATAGCTTATGCGATCAATATTACCCCTCAACTTAAAGCTGATCTGCAGCTAAAATTCCATTTCAAATGGGCAACAAACTCCTTTAACTACCTACGGATACAAATAAGTCACAACACTGAAACATTATACACGAATAACTATACAAAAATGACGACATATCTCAAATCTCTCTTTTAAACCAATGGACTCCATACACCAACTCATTAGGAGTAAGAATAAATGCGGTAAAAATGACGCTTTTGCCAAAAATTCTATATTTATTCCGCTCACTACCTATTCAACTAAAGAAAAAACACCCTCTGCAAAAAGCTATTAGGAATTTTATTTGGCAAGGCAAAAGACCAAGAATAAAGTATGAATACCTGGCCAGACTTAAAATTAAGGGGGATTTGGGGTCTTCCAGTTTTATATAATTATTACAAGGCAGCCAGGCTAGTCCAAATGATTCAGAGCATAACAGTAGAAGGCAGGATAAACTGGGTAGATATAGAAAATCTGCTCTTTTCCTCCATACAGATTAGATACTATCATGTGGATAAACAAAAAAGACAGAATAATAGATGTAACTAAACTCCCTGAAATAGTCCATGAAACCTTACAAATATGGGACATATGCAACAAAGACACAAACCTTACAAATTCCCAGTCAAGGATCTCACCATTATTTAATACCCCATATTTTGCAATCGATTTTTCCACCTCAAATTTTAATTTTTGTAGAGACAAGGGAATATAGAGAATTAATGACCTCATAGACCAAACAGGCAAACTAATTATATGGTAGGATGCCAAAATCAATTGGGATCTAGCACACGTAGTACATGTACCCGCGAATATACAAATACGCTGACACAATTCTATACAAAACAAAAGACCAACAGGTAACAAACTTCGAAAAACTATACACCCAGAAAACGCAAGAAACCTCATAAATAAAATTATTTGGCATGATAAACAACAGATAAAATCACCAAAAACAATTAAATGGGAAACTAGACTACAAATATCATTAGCAGAAGAACAATGGAACCAAATATACACAAACTCACACAAATGCTCTTCAAATGTTATAGCATATAGTTATTCACATATGTACAGCAGCAAGAGAATTGCCGGCAGCATCTTGGAAAAACCCCCAGCACCAACCAGAAACAGACTACCGTATATACTCGAGTATAAGCCGGGTTTTTAGGTTTAAAAATTAACCTAAAAACCTTGACTCGGCTATACTCGAGTCACAAGAACTTACCTGCAATCCAGAGGCGCCGCGAGTCCAGCCGGCAGTTCCCAGTAGTTCTTCGCGGTTGCGCGATGACGTCATTACGCACGCTGGTGGGATGACGTCATCGCGCAGTCGCGAAGCAGTAATGGGAACTGCCGGCTGGACTCGCGGCTGCTTCTGGATTGCAGAGAGAGGAAGACTGAAGACCAGGTACGGGTAAGTGAGCTGGGGGGGTACTGGGGAGGGCTGGGGTACTGGGGGGAGGGCTGGGGACGTATGCCATGCAGACACCCACATTACCTTTTTACTATAGGTGGTTGGAAACTACAACTCCCAGCAACCAAGCATGCTGGGTTGTAGTTTCCAAACATCTACAGTGGAAAGGTATTAGGTGGGGGACAGTATGCCAGTAACCCCCAATACCTTTCTACTATAGGTGGTTGGAAACTACAACTCCAGCAACCAAGCATGCTGTGAGTTTGTAGTTTCCAAACATCTACAGTGGAAAGGTATTAGGGTTACTGTATACCCTCGGCTTATACTCGGGTCAATCATATTTTCTAATTTTTGAGGCAAAAATGGGTGCCTCGGCTTATACTCGAGTCGGCTTATACTCGAGTATATACAGTAATTAATAGAATTTGGAAAATACTTTCGAATGAATATCTAGCAGCAACACTACAAAATGGATTGAAAAAATAGTCCAAAATATGGGAACTATGGATCCTAGAAATGGACCCACAAGCTTATAATTATCAGCACGAAACCAACAATGAAGGGGCTGAGGAGGCCCCATCCGCGAGTCTGGCTACCCAACAAAACTAAAGGGAAATGTAATGGTAACTATATTAATGTATACTGTTAAATACTGATAATGGATATTACCAAGAATATACCATCAGGCAATATAAGAATATACTGAATGAGGTTACAAGGACAATGTATAAAATACAATGGAAATATTATATAAAAATATATAACGCTGTAAAGTTGACTAATAATAATGTATTGAATACAAAAGTTATTTATAATACTGTTTATTATATATATGAAACAAGTGGGCAAAAAAATGTATTAAACAAAAAAAAAAGGATGTGCAAGATGTTTACACGTGTGCTATCTGCTATTAAACAACATGGTATGTATTCATGCCTCATAGGGGGCTCAGCAGTACCATTCCTTTCTCCCCCAAGTCTGACAGGTCCTGACGGAATCTGTCTTCTATGCGCAAGTGCAATGCTGCGGGGGAGCAAGCGATCAAGTAAGTAGCTTACCATCTCTCCCCTGGCTCCTGATCTTTTTATTGAAGAACAGGATCAATGGCTAAAATTAATTTTTTCAGTGGAGATACCCTTTATTATTTCAACATGTGCTTCATGCATATAACAGCGCAACTATTTAAATACCAGCTAATTGCTAGCATTAAAGGTGTGCTGTGGATAAAGCTCAATTTTCATAGATAGATTAATGCAGGGCTATTGCGGTTCTGCGTAAATCTCCCAATTGGTGCTGTGCAACTGTAGTAAAATACTTAGGGACAAATTTATAAAGGTTCGTTAAACTTTTCGCCTTCTTTAACACTGCCTTTTTGCCAAATTTGCACTTTTAGCTATTTTTAAAGCAGTGATAACCAGTGGCAAAAAGTTATTACTGCTACTTTTTGCCATACATCACTGCGGTTACCGCTCAAGTATATTTATAAAATGGCGAAAAGTGCATTTTTGCGTTAATTTCAGCCACTCCAATTCGCAAAGTTTGAGGTGGAGGAAATGCATACCGTATACTCGAGTATAAACCGTCCCGAATATAAACCGAGGTACTTACTTTTAACTGATAAACTAGGAAAACTGCTTGACAGACAGTCGTATAGAAAGTCCAATACACAGCCCCATAGAAAGTCCCATACACAGATGTGCCCTGCATACCTTTCTGTGCAGAAGATAATTTTTTTCAATTTGTCTTGCAGTCTGGGCTGATCTGAGTGAGCAGGACCTATCCCACGGAAATCAAGAAGATTCTCTGTGTTAAAGGGTACAGCTTTTGTTTTCCCAGGGCTATGTGATTTTGTCCAGCAGCATCCAGATCAGCACAGACCAAAATATAAACCGAGAGGAGACTTTCAAGATGATTTTAAAGGTAAAATAATTTGGTTTATACTCGAGAATACAGTATATGGTAAAGTAGCCAATTATTTAGCCTGCCAATGGGTCCATGGAAGGTGTACAATGTGGAGTGTTTCTCAATACTAATAAGTATTCGGGTGGGGTGTTAGACTATTTTCCAGCATTTACTGTAATACAATCTGCAAGTTTGCTTTTTAAGGTTTATTTTTCACTTTTTTAAGATTTTTTTTTTTTTAAGGTTCCGATTTTCTTTATTTACCAATAAAATCAAATGGGGGTCTGAGGGACATATTTATAAAGGGCTTTTTTTTAGTTGCTTTTTTTTCCCCACTAGCGTTTACCACAATTTTTTAACTTTCAACTTTTCTTTTCAGCAAAGTTATTTAAAAGGCAAAATGATGTAGCAAAAAGTAGCACTAATAATGATGAAAAAGTTCAGCACATATGATGGTAAAAAGGTAATACTCCCTGGTGTTTTATCAAAGTAGTATCAAATTGGTTAATACACACTGAACACCTATCTTTGTTATTTAAAAATAGCCTAACACATTTGGTGTTTATTTTCAGCCAAAGATATGATAATTAGTGTAAAACTCAAAAGGCGAATTTTCTCTAATTCATTTATAGGATATGGTAAATGGTGCAAAACTCAAAAGCCAAATTTTCTCTATATTATTAATAGGATTTGATAGTGTAAAACTCAAAAAGCAAATTTTCTTTATTTTATTAATAGGATTTGACAGTGCAAAACTCAAAAGGCAAATTTCCTCTTTTATTAATAGGATACGTTAATAGGATACGATTAATAGTGTAAAACTCAAAATGTGAATTTTCTCGAATTTAATTAATAGGGCTAATTTTTTAGTATGGCTTATTTTCAGCAAACTGCAGCTAATTATCAAACCAGTTATATTAATATGGGAACATACCATAGTGCTGTGTAAGAAATAGTCATGTTAAAGGAACATTCCAGTAAGTAATGATGTTTGGCCAAAATTCTGGTAAAACTGCAAAAAATACAACAAAAGGGATAAAAGGTGGGGAAAAGGTGAATTTTCACCTCTTTATTAATAGTTTTATATAAAAAAATTACAAAAAATAACTCTGAAATTACACTAGAGAGCAATTTCTCTTTTTGCTGTGATACCACACTTAACGCAATGAATAAGGCGAAAACTATCGCCACACATCGCCGCAGCGATACTTTTCCGCAAAGGCGAAAGCAAAAACGAGCGTTTGTATAAATAAGGTGAAAATAGTGCTATTTGTCATTGCAAATTCCTGTGATAGCAAAATGGAGAAAATATTGATTGTTTATAAATATGTCCAGCTCAATAATACAAATACAGAGAGGCAATATTCCAAGTTCGCTATCTCTTTGGAAATTATAAAAAAATAAAATACATACTTTTTTTCCCAATAAAAACACACCTTGTGACACAAATGGTAGCCATCAAGTTTTTCTGTCCTCGAGGAATCTGTAAATTACACCGCAGATTGGTGGCCTGCGAAATTAAAGGGGGACTAAGCCTCATTTACCATTGCAAACTTACACAGCACTAAAATAAGAGTTGGATTTTTTGGAGGGTAGTGAGTGTATAACTGTTGCGCCACGCAATTTCAGCTGAATAGCAGCATTTCCTTTAAGATTTTTACCCCAAGAAACACACAACAAAGAAATCACTACCTGTCATTCTCCAATAGCAATATCAATATGTTTAATTTTTTTTTCAGGAAATCTACTAAAATTGGATATTTCTACAAATAACTGTACCTGTAATTCTGCATATATGAATGAGAGTTGCACCACTAGCTGTAGGTATGTAGGTTCTAAAAACATATAGCTTTTGGGAGATATTCCCGAGTTTGAGGTGTGTAGTTTGAAAAAATGAAGATATTCAAATAACTGGGCTGGTTCATTTTTTTCTGTAATTTAACTTATGTGTTGGTCCCCTTTGGTGGCTACATTTCTGTGCACACTGGTGTGGCATACCGTTTGATTCAGGAAATGTGGGAGACCGACATTGTTTTTTTTTTTAACTTCTATTGTGGTTTTGGACAGGTTTTCTAAGTATGAAAAAAATGTTTTCTTAATTTTTTCAGAAAATCTCCTAAAAGTGAGAAATTCCATGAAGAAATGCATCCTGAATTGTTACGCGCATATGTGTAAGAGAATGACACATTTTTGTATCTAAAATGTGTGTAGATTCAAGAAATCGTTTTTGAGGTCGTTTTCCAGGTAAGAGCAGAAAAAAGGCAAGTATGCATTTAGAGCACAGCCCTATGGGTTGGCTCCCTTTAAGGCTATTTACTGATTGTGTCTTTGTGTACACTAATGCAAGAAGGGTACTGTTTTATTCAGGACGTGTAAAAGATCAATATTTGGTTGGAATTTTTCCACCTTCCATACCTTCTTTTCTTCAGAAATTGTTATAAAAATGGAACATTTCTACAGAGAACTGAATCTGAAATTCTGCATGCCTGTATGAAAGAGTGACACTATTACATAGATGAATTTGAGTAGATTGTAAAATGATACAGTTTGTGGGAGATATTTCCCAATTTCATTTGAGTGTTTCATTTGGAAACATGGAAGTTGTTTAAAATACAGAGCAATTCGATTTTTTTTCTTTAATAACTTTACAGGTTAGTTATTACTTTAAGGGTTAGTTAGTGGCCATGTCGCTGTGTACACCCATACATATGGCATGCTGTTTTATTCAGGATAGTTTTTTTTTTAAAGCAAATAGTTTAAGGTAAGGTTTTAAACTATGAATGATCTTTTTCCCTAATTTTTCCAGAAAATCTCAGAAAAGTGTGAAAAAAAAGTGTTGGGCAACTCCATCCTGAATTGAATTTGAATTTATATAATCCATTTGAATTTATATACAAACAAATGGTGTTGTTACAAAGCAAAGGTGTGCAGATCCCAAAAATATTCAGTTTTTGGAGTTGTTTCCCCAGTCAATCTGAAAAAATGCAAGTATGCTCCTAGACACAGCCCTGAAGTTATGGATTTGCTCAGAAATATGCTGTATATCTGTGTGCACTGATGCATGTAGGGTACCATTTTATTTAGGACAGAGCTGGTTAATTTTGAGCATTTGTTAGTGGCCGTGTCTGTTTGTATATCCAGTCGTGTGGTAGATTAATATTTAGTGAGTTTTTTTACTTGTCATGTGGTTTTTGGGCAAATTTTATGTTTGATTGATCTCTTTTTTCAGAGCACAGCACTGAATTTATAGATTGGTTCCCTTTCAGGCTCTTTGTTGGACATATCTCTGTGTGCACTGCTGCAAGTAGGGCACTATTTTATTTAGGACTAGAGATGACCGCGTTTTTGAAGTAGAAAAGTTCAGTAATAGTTCGGAAGGGGAGAAATAGTTCGAAAATTTAGCAATGGTAACTTACTGTAAATGGCTGTGGCACCTGGGAAATGGTCTGGGGAACATGTCCATGATCACACAATTGTCGGGTTTCGCATTGCTAAATACATGGGTTATGGCCAATTCGAGGGTTACCAAAGTCGAAGGCTACATTCGAGGGTTACCAATTTAAAAATTCAATAATTATCGTTCGGATAGTTCGGAGTTCGTACTTATAAAGTTTGGATTCATCACTATTTAGGACATATAGCTGATCGACATTAAATGTTTTTTTTTCCTTTTACTGTAAGATATTCAAGATTTCAAAGTCTGTACACATTAGAGGTGTTTTCCCAAAAATGTATAATTTGTTTGGGCTATTTTCAATGTAAATTAGTATTGAGCCCAAAAAAAAGTAATAGTTGAACTTATAACAGCCTCAAATGAACCTACAGCATAATTTGGGGCTTTATTTGCTGACCAAGGCTGATGTGCACTCATGCATATGGCATACCATTTGATTCAGGACTTGTGTAAGATTGATATTTATTGTTTTTTCTTTTTACTTGTAAATCATCCTTTTCTTTCATTTTTCACAAAATCAACTAAAAACATGTACTATGGAGAACTTCGTCCGCTAAATTGAATTTATTTGTGAAAAAATGGAACGCAGTTACATAGCTGAAGGTGTGTAGATTCAGAAAATATATAGTAGTTTGTGGGGGGTTCTGTGGGGAATACGTTTGACAAAGTGGAAGCTGTTAAATTACAGAGCACTTTTTATCTTGTACTGCAAGTGTTTGTGAAATTGGACAGTGTGCCAGAAATGGTGCTATTTAAAGAAAAAGCTTGGCCGTGTGGTCACAATGGTTTTGTATGGGCAATCATACAATTACTAGTAAAAGGGGATACTTCCCTGCTCTGGTGTGATAGGAAATGTTTAGTTGAGTGGCGGAGGCTGCACTGAATAGTTTATAAAAATAAAGTTTCTTGCTTGCGCTTGGAGGTATGAGTAGCGTTAAAAGCAAAAAATAAAAGGTTAAGATCAAGATCTTTGTAAAAAATCAGTTTAAAATGACACTTCCATAGAATACATTTCTTAAAACTCACTTATGCCTATCCACTATGAGGGGTAATGCAGGCTTTATTCTGTGCTGTTCTGATGTTTGCTTGCTTGGTCTGTACAACTCCCCAAAACCTTTGCACACAGGAATAAAGTAGCCAACAAATTTACTGTTTTTAGTGCTTTTTAATGCTATAATCAAGTTTGTTGGCAACCTTATTCCTTTGTGCAGAGGTTTTTAGGAGATATACAGAACTAGCAAGCATCAGAACAGCAGAGAATAAAGCCTGCACTGATGGGGTAGGGATTTGATTAGCTTTATATCAGTTCTCAGCTGGCTTACATTTAATATTCCCAATTAGTGCCCAGTGGGTCTGGACTAATTTTCTACCTTTGAGTTTTCCTAATTTTTTTTAGAAATTGTTTTAAAAAAAACAACTATAAATAGCATTGAGAATTGTGCAAGCACGAATGAAAGGATGCAATGCCACGTAGGTAAAGGCATGCTTAACATGATGTAAAAGCAAATTTGCAAATCTAGCATAGCCCAAAAGAAACACATTGTCTCCCTGTGATGTTGTTTGCTGGCTGTGTCTCGATGCAAATGGGGTTCCATTTTATTCAGGTCTTGCAGAAGATCAATATTTTAGAGGGTGTTTATTTGTATTGTTTGGTTTGGGTAAGATTGTTTTATGTTTAAACCTTCTTTGCTGGTGCAAAACATAACATAATTTTAACTAAAAAAAAAACTTACTATATGCAAGTGTAGCCATACCTTCCTGTTGCTGTTTTTCTAGTCTGACACAATTACTGCAGGGCTCTCCACTCCCCTGCTTATAAAAGCAGTCTGTAAAGCAAGCTGCTTGTGTGCAGTAGGTTGTAAAGCCTGCTGTGAGCACAGCTTTGAGCTAGAAGTTCCGTGGCAGGAAACTACCATCTGGGAGGGAGGTAGGGTGTGGTGTACCAGTCTCTCTCTCTCTCTCAAGGTGGAGAGGCACAGCCATGCTCTTAGGCAAACATGAATGACAGCACAGGAAATGATTCTTTTAATTTATTTTCTGAACCTTCTTAAGTCGATATCTCAGGACACAGTTGGACAGAGATAAAGGACCTCTGGGGCTTATGGGGAATTATGAAATACACCTAAAATTAGAAGAAAAAAACCCCCACTATACATGCCCCTTAATATTTAATGGGGAGGGTTTAATGAGATTTAGAACTTAAATCATTTTCTTCTTTTAAGAAAATCTGATAATAGGGCAAAATTCTACAAAACAATTGTCTGAAATTCTGCATTTACAATATTAACCATTAGGGCACGGCCACACAAGCGCAATCGCACACGGAATGTGCGTGTTTTCGGTGCGTTGCCGTGATTCCAATGATTTGGAAAAACCGCCAGTGCAAATGCAGAAAAATCGCAACAGTGTGGTCTAGTTCTTATATATTTCATATTTCAGAATATTAACCAGGATTCAAAAAAAAAAAAAAAAAAATTTACCCAGAGCCACATTCGCTTCAGGTAAATCTCCAGCGGGGAATTTAATGTGTTTTGTGGCTGTGGTTAAACCCCCGAACAGCCATTAGCTGCCATTAAAGTCCTGTTAGCTTAAGCCTAAAACAAATATTGAATCTGGTGCGCCAGCATCTTTGAGATACCCGTGCAATTAGGGGTTTAAGTCGCACTAACCGATATTGAATCCGTTAGAGCTTGAATTTAACCCCAGAAAAAAAAAAATGCAGCAAACAAAAGCATAGTTGTCCTTATAGCAAAGCCCCAAAGTTACACTTTCAGACCTCTTTGGCTAATTGCTGGCCACTTCTGTGTGAACCCATCTGTGTGGCATACCGTTAGATACAGGACATAAAGGTGTGGGTTGTTTTAGTTCTAAATGCTACATCAGAAGTAAATGTTTTTCTTTAATTTTTTCAGAGTCAGCAAGGTGTGTAGTTTTCTAAAATATAGTTTGTTTTTTCCCTCTGATATTGAGGGGTGGTTTGTTTGAAAACATGAAAGCCATTCAAATGCATTTATGCATTTGTTCCACTAGTTGGTGAACATCCCATTAATGTGGCATAAGGGATATGTTTGTTTTTTTTTACTTGTCAAGCAGGCTTGGGTAACATCTTAAAGTTTTTAATTTCAAAAATAAATGCGTTTCAATGTTTTAAATTTATTTTTAAAAGACTTTGATAGGTGATGGAGTCTAGATTTCAAATACCGTATATACTCAAGTATAAGCCGACCGAGTATAAGCCAAGGTACATATTTTTACCTCAAAAAGTAAGAAAACATGATTGACTTGAGTATAAGTCGAGGGTTGAAATTATGGGAACTCTGCTGTCCATAAAAAAGCATCATTCCTTGGCACTCCAGATGTTTGGAAACTACAACTCCCAGCATGCTTTAGTAGTGACGTAACTACTTGGCGCCGGGCAGTAAGTTAGACAGCCGCCGAGTACGGACGTCAGTGCAGCGTGGAGACAGCAGAGTGCCAGCAGGATCCAGAGATTCAACTTACCGGTACCTGGTTACATAGACAGAAAGTAATCAGCAGAAGATTTTGGAAAAAATTACCGTGACCCGAGTATAAGCCGAGGTCGGGTTTTAAGGCTATTTTTAAAGCCTGAAAACCTCGGCTTATACTTGAGTATATACGGTATATAGTTTATGGGAAGTATTTGAGAGGCTGTCCAAAATACAAAGCTGATTTTGTATAATAGGGAAAAAAAGGAAACTTTTGTCCAAGTATCTGCATTTTGTTAAAAACATACCCTAATCATAAACCTGTAGTTTCTAAATATATCCTCCTGCAAAATTAAATTTTGGAAATGACTCGAGCTGTGATCCTCAATTTTGAAAACTTCAACTCCCAGCATTCCTAAAAACCTGGTTTGAGGATCCTTGGACTAGAGAACCCCTCAAACTGTAAATACCATAAAACTCACAGCACTTAGACATAAATGTCTGTTCTACAGCTCCCAGCTCTTCTAGTGCAAGAGCACTTTTCAGTGCAACTGCGATCGCCTAATGTTTCAGTCAGAGCGCATGCGATTGCGCAAAGAAATGCTGATCGCATGCACTCCGATTAGCAGCTCGACACTAGCGTGGCCACCTCTATTGGGCTGCACTAGTGTGCACTTTTAAAAGGGTGAACAGAATGTGATTAAAAGCGCATCAGTGTGGCCTAGCCCACTGGTTTAAAACTATTAGTGCAGAAAAGTAGCGTATCACATATTTGAATTTTTTTTTGCAGGAGTACAAAATTGAAATACTCCTGGCACTAAATTCGCACATTTGTGTATGCACCTTGTAATTTATTTTACAAATGTCCAGCTGTAACAATCTTGACCCCAATTGCATAAAATCCATTTGTTGCAGCTTTACAACGCTAAAGGACTATTGCCCTGACTTTCTTTCCAGGTTTCTAGAGCATAAAAGTTCTGACATACTGCACTCTAATCCAGGCCTGAATCTGGATAGATTCTGATTAAAAATTCTATTGGTTGGCTTAGCCACCGAATTCACATGCATCTATGCAGAGAATGGTTATCGCTAAAAATGGTGCTTATTATTTACCATTTGAAAACATCTGATTGGTTGGTTCAAAATTGGCACCATTTTTAAGGATACGAACTTACATTACATCTCCCTTATATGACTAGCAATGTTAGACCTGGCAGCAGTGTGTGGTTTGTGTGGATTCTGTTCAGAGATTGATGGCAAAACATGCTTCTGACCAACTGGGGCCCCATCTCCAGACCCCAAGTTGCTTGCAAGAGGCCAAACAGCAGATCTTCAACTCAGTGTATGTCTGAGAAAAACTTGTTTTAAGAACTAAAAAAAATCCTCCACAATCTCAAAGAATCCCTCAAAAACACCAAAAAACTGAAAATAATCAGTACAGTAAACTGCATAAAAGTAAATGTAATCCCCCAAAGACCTTGTAAAGTAAAGGTGTGCATATGCACTGTCTGGCCACACCTCCTGACTTCAGACATGCTGCAATGCCTAATCCTGCAACAGGATTAGCTACAGATTACTAGTAGGTGAGACCTACTGTAACAAGTAGCTTAGAACTGGGCAAGTAAAAGAAAATTGCTTTTATATCAAGGTGATATGCATGTCCGCCCCAAAAACTAAAATTTAACCCACTACTGGCTCCACTGAAGTTTAAAAAAATCTTATCTTTTATTTCTGCTCCTTATGGTTCTCCTGCAGTCCTCCTGGAGACATGCACAGTGGAGCCCTTCTCCCCCCCCCCCCTCCTAGATCATACATGCCTGCCTCATCCCCTCCCATTAAATGTATGTAGTGTAGGGCATGAAGAACTAAGTACATATTTGCTGCTTTTTTTGTTGAAATATATGCAGCAGCAATTTAAGCTTAAACAGAATGTTACACTAGTTGACCATGGAAGGAGTGTGTGTAATGTTATTGTTATATGCTTTATCTCTCTATGATCCTGTAAGCACATGTGATGTTACAATGGTGCTGTTATCCCTGTGTGTGATTTAACCAGTAAATACAGATTCACAAGTTACTATATACTGTGTGCTATTTATGGGATCTACACAAGACTGTCCTGCCAACATTTTTTACTTCTCTAACTTGACGGTTGGGGGTAGGCAGGGGTGCCCTACAGTATATTAAAATTATTTTCAGGATAGAGATACCCTTTAAGCTGGGTACACACCATACAATAATTCAACATTTTTCACTGATATCTCAATGATTCGGTTGGGCCGAAATATTGTTTTTTTTCGTTTTGCCGTTACAGACTGCTCGTCTGAACTTAACGAAGCACATGTCTGAAAACCATGGCTAAATATGCGTCTCTCTATGGACCAAACGATTGGTCGTAGCCAACTGTCTGATGTGGCTGCTTTTGCTGCACCGCACAATCCTTTCTCCCGGCCTTCAGGAGGAAGGATCGCACCATTAGTAAAAAAATGTAAGGCTTTCTATGGAAGAAAGTCAACCCTTTGTTTATAATCTAGCTATAATCAGTTTTCCTGGTTTATCAGTTAAAGGGTATCTCCACCAGTAAATTAAAACTTTTCACTATGTGTAACTCACCCCCAACATCCAATTTACTTTTGCAAGAAAAGCCACAGAAAGATACTTAGACCTTTGATCCCTTGGCACTTTGCTAGCCAGAAGCAGAGAGGGGCGAGACCAGTAGCTGCGTCTGATACGCTAGCCGGCAGCCTATCACAGATGCGGCTGTCTGCTATTGAGAGCAAAGAAAGCCATCTAAGAATAAATAAATGGGGAATACCATCCTGACTTCAGATGGCAATTGGAAAGTATCTCCAGATCAACCAGAATTACAGTATATGTATTAATACTAGTAATGCTCAATATGTTTAGTTTTAGCCCACTTTTAAAGCTATTCGATGATCTTGCCATTACCACAGCCGCAGAAAAATCGTTCGTTTCACCATTCTCACTTTAAAGAAACCTTTGCTAACTTAAATATGAACTTCTTTTCTTCTAATCTTAAAGGATATCCATGAGTCCTCTAATATGACCTATAGGTGAACAATGCACCAGAGAGTTTTATATGGCCCATTAATATATTTGTATAAAGTGATTATATCCCCGAGCAAACATCGCTTCTTCAATGTAAACAGCCCTAACTTCCCTAATCTGCCTGCATAGTCAAACCCCTTCATTTCCCTTATTTTAGTTGCCAATCTTTGAATGCCTTTTGTATATGGGATTCTTAAAGTAATTTTATGCATCAAACTTCTTGATCTTCAGAAATTAACAAATTTCTAATAAATACACTGCAGACAAACATTTTTGAAGTTTATTTAAGAATAACCTACATTGACACATCTTGTAAAAAGCATCCAAACACAGAACATGACTGCATCAAACAGCATTCTTGTTACTTACAAACCAAAACATCCCCAACACTCTTGAGCAAATTTTTCAAGCCACAGAGCGTTCGCACCACCCACCCCTATCAAAGGCAGTTCACATTGACTCACATTTCAATAACAGAAGAAATACACACGTCATACAGCATTCACAGCAGTAGACAGTTTAAAGAGGGCAAGGGGGGAAAAAAAAAATTACAACCTGTTTCAGACAATTGGTTTAGCCTCAGTCTTTCAAATCAAAGTCCTTTGAATGCAAGAAACATTCGTACGTTACTTGCTCCCACTGCTCTCTGCACACGCTCACCATTGCCACTGGATTGAGACACATCGACAACTTTTAATATTCCATAATGCACCACTGGTCTCTGCATGCGCTCTTGTTCTCGCTCATACCAAAGCCTCTCATTCCTTGGTACCACCAATCCCACAGTTCAAACAGCCTTCTGGTTCCACATCACAGCCGTGCTGGTTAGATTTCCATGAAAAAGTGGATAAAAATGGATCACCCACCGTCTTAAGTATCGTGCAGCATGAAGACTTCTTAAAAGTTAAAAACTTGTAGGTAATTGTGCTCCAGGGCAGGTATTAATAGCACAACATTCCAGAGAAGCATTGTGAGCAGCAGAGGTCAGTTGAAGCAGTGAAAATAAACATGGTATGAAGATGATCTTTAACAAAAATCTGCGATGCTATTTACATCAAACTGAGGCAAGAGAAGAAAGAAAAATCTGAGGGTTCGATTAATAAGCAGTGGTCTTTAACATGCATGTTCATCAAGGTAGTATTGAACATGACTGTTTAACCTACATCACAAACTTATAAAACCTTTCCCTTAGGTTTACTACTGAATATAAACATTCTATAGATACATTCAGAAATATACTTACCATAAAATTAGGAATTGCCAACTGGAAAAGTAATGCATTGCAATTACATCTACATGCCCCAACCTGAGGATTTGGATTCCATACTTGAACCAAAACCCCCATTAAATCCACTACCAGATCCAGCATTTGGAGACCCCCAACCAATTGCTCCAGAGTTTGAACCATAAGAATTATTTGCTGAACCAAAACTTTGTGACTGGTCCCTCTGTTGATTTCCTTGACCTTGGCTGTTACCCTGTGGGCCAGACTGATTCTGCTGACTAGCTAACATACCCATCATACCCCAGCTACTTTGCAAAGCTGCTTGAGCAGCTGCCATCATTGCAGGATTTATGCTAAATGCCCCAAAGTTCATACCACCTCCACCCCCCATATTACCACCCTGGTTATTACCAAGGGCAGCACTGCTAGGTCTGTTGTTTGGATAAGTCTGATTCCCAAACCCAGGACCAGGGAATCTTCCACCTCTTTCTAACTGCCTACTATTATTGTGTTTTGGCTCTGCAGTGGAAACATGAACGCTGACTCCTTTAATGATCAAGTCTTCGCCACAGAGAGATTGAGCAACCTAAAAGAAACAATGATCAATGAGCCTCAAACATACATTTCACAAAGCATATAGAAAAGGAATCACATTTGTATTTTATTCTTAGGACAGTGCAAAGGGATTCATCTCACGATATACATGAATGCTGTGCATTTTTGCCACCGGTGAGCTATTTATGCTTTTAACCTAAGGTAGAGAGACAACCAGTAGCCCATCAGGTGTTGAAAACTACAAGTTCCAGCATTGCATTTCTGCCCTTGACTGTTTTCAAACATCTGGAGGGATTACAGGTTGCCTATCCTAATTTAAGGTATACTGTTAAGTACAAAACTTCAAGATTAACTCTAATCTCAATTATTTTTCGATGGAGACTTTTTAAATCTGAAAAGAATGTTATATCTGTGTTAGTACAACACCGTTCTTATACATTTAATAATAAATGTATAAGAACAGGGATTACAAATTTGGAGGAGCAATTTAGAACCCAAAGAATAAGTGCACCTTGTCTCCCAATTGATAATTTTAAAAAGATGAACATATTTTGGTTTTAGTACTTAAAAATAAACAATTATTTAACCTGCTTGTCCCAATGTAGAGCTTTATTTATAGGGTGTTAAACTTTTACTTAAAACAAAATATATACAATGGTGGTTTAACACAACAAAACCCTGCACTGGGTGCCAGGGGAATCTAGAAAAAACACAAAAATGTACCCCCTTAATGAGAACCAGTGTAATAATCTGGCATATGCAGTATTAAACATTCCTATGCATTAAAAGAAAAAAAAACAAAAAATTGAGTGAAAACACTCAAATACCTATAAAAAAAAAAACGTAGTTCCAAATTAATTAGCTAGGTGTGGGAGCCACTTTCAGAAGAAGTGCTCAGGAGTTTCCCATTTCTATGTAGACCTGGCTACTAATTAAGTCCAATTTTAGTATCTCTTTCAGATTTCCTTTCCTAATTCTCTTTTCCTGCAGCAGATATTGTGGCTTCTTTGCAACTTTTGCATCACTATACTTTATGCTCAACAAGTTAAAGTTATGTCATAACACTGTATATGCCAAATTTAATTAAGATGTGTATCGATCTTTTTTGCCATGTGCAAAGCTGTAAACTTTTACTCCACTTTTTACATGAATAGACAAACTACAAGGCATTTACATTAAACACATGATCACAAGAAACTGTACTTGTGATTTTAAGGTATAAATTTGAAGAGTCAATAAAGGACGTTTATGTAATGTACTAATGTGCATTATGGTCACATGGATTGTTTACACCAGGGGTGTCAAACAATCACACAAGAGGCCAAAATCAAAGACAGGCTAAGTGGCGGGCCGAACTTATTTTTAGAGAGACTGTCACACAAAGGGTGTTAAGCACACTATCTTGAACAGGGACCTCTGCCTATGGCACGATTGTTTGGTAATTTAAACGCCCATCTTATTCTTCTAGGATGGTAATGGAATGGCTAACTCCAATGGAAGGCCCTTTGTCACCCCTAGCAACAGGCTAGATACGTGAACAGTTGTTACAAAGGTGACTTGATCCAAGCCTTACTACACTGCTATCAATTTGTGCAAGTCCCATTTATGTAGTCCCAAGCAGCGTTATAACTACAGATCTGCCTGCTAAAACGGATAGCAGTGTAGTTAGTGTTGAATGCTGTACAGTCAAAAGGAGGCAACAAAAAATGGCCAGATGGGATGGATTCGGCCCACGGGCCTTGTGTTTGACATGTGTGATTTAAATCATTAGACTGGCTCCTGCAATGGTCAAACTTAAGAACAAAAAAAATTCTATTCCAAAAAATCTAGGGCTGTTATTCACAATTTTTTAACAAAGTAGTATACCTGTATTTATGAAACAGGAATATAACAGACGCCCCTTGTGCCTAAAATACACCCTGGCATGTTTTGTTCCTAAACAGCACTTTACGAATGAAAGAAGGCATCGGCCCTTCTGTGATGCTTGTTTATTTAAAAAAAAGTTGTGTTTTTATTTAACACTCCTATAGATAAACATGGTAGAGAAGATCAAAAGAGTTTTGACAGTAAATATGCCATGTTGCATTTTAACTCACAGGTTTTTGTACGGGTATTAAGGCATAAAAAAAGCACATTCAGGGAGATTCAATAAAAGTTTTTATCGTTTAAAATGGTGCTAATTTTGCCCCAACCAATCAGATCTTATTTAACATTTGTAAGCTTACATCTGATTGGTTGGGGCAAAAATAGCACCATTTTAAACAATAACTTTTATTAAATAACCCTGATTGTTTGGCTGCTTTCAGCTAGAGAAAATGGCATATTTAAATTGTTCAAAAAAAAAAAATAATAATTTACCATATTACTGGTCTCAGTACAGCAATGTTGGGTTTGCCGACTATGGTTTAAGATTTTTTTTATGTTTTTATTAAAGCGTCCTTGGCACTGAGAAACTGGTAATAAAACAGGAGACCAGAGTTCTCTATTAAATATTCCCATGCAAAGTGCTCAGTTAATGAACTAAACTCCACAAAGCCCTATTAGCAATCTTAAAATTAAATAAACCTAGTTGGTTGCTAGGTTGTAGTAGGGAAAATGATCTCAATTAACAAAAATAATGACTGGATAGGTTTTGTTTTTACTTGGGATCAAAACAAAAGTATTAGTTTAAAAACAAAATAATGAGATTTCTTACCTGGTCATCTGCAAATGTAACAAATGCGAAGGCTCTGAAAGGCTTTGGAATAAAGACATCCACAACTTCCCCATACTGAGTAAAGAACTGACGAAGCTCCTCAGCAGTCATATCCTCAGTGCAACGTCCAACAAAGACTTTTCTGCTACGCATAGGTTCATCAGGGCTCTAAAAGTAAATCTTACAATTAAAAAAGTTGGAGAACCCAAAAATTCTTAAATCTTTAAATCAGAGGGAATGAAATGGGCCTTTAGGAACTATAAAAACTAACAGGGATTGTAAGAATGCAATTTAGCTAGCTAAAATAAAAGGAAGTTAAAATAGCTGAACGAAGCATGGCTATCTCTAAACGATATTAAGTATATTGATATAGTAAGAAGATGACTGAAAATGTGGCACCATTAAATGTGGATAGTATAGTTGAAGAGGTTGCCAATAAAGCAAACCTAAAGCAAAAGGAGTTTTTATCCTGAGTACCCAATACAGGTAGCATACAGTAGAATAGCAGTAATGGTATGAAGTACGCAATTGCACTTTGGTGAACAGAGGATATGGTTCAGAAATAACTAAATAAGGTTAATATCAATAAAGCTCCTGTACCAGATAAATGCATCCTCAGACAACTAATTTATCCAGACCATTTTTTCTCATTCCCCCAAGCCTGGAAACATGCCTCTGGATTGGAAAAAAGCTGATGTAATTTCAATATTCAAAAAAGGTAGTTCACAGACCTGTGAGTAACTTCAGTGGTGAGAGACACTGGAAGGTTTAATAAGGGAACATATTCTAGAGTATGTTTCAAGGACAAACTTTCTTGGCTTTTGTGAGGAAGAGTAATATTTGGAGCCTGGTATAGCAGTAGATGTGGTATACTTGGATTTTAAAGGGCATGTCCACCACGAAATTTAACTTTTGATATGTGGTAGGGCATGCTCCCCCAGCCCCAACCGCATTAATATAATTGTTAGAAAGTCCCCCGATTCTTACTTACCTGCCCTCTCTCCTCCGCTGCAGTGTTCAGGCCCTCTGCTTGCATAGAATTGAAAGCAGGGGGCGGGACCGGCAGCCGCGTCCGTGATTGGCTGAGAGGCAGGGAGGGCTGCACTGAGCATGCCTCAACCTTGATGAGGTTGAGGAAGTCTCAGGCACAGCATGAGTCACACACTGCTCCTACACAGCAGTTTCCTGGACTTTGGAGGGGCACAGCAGGGGAACTATTTTGAGCAGGAATGTAAGGTAAGGATTGTTTTAAACTACTTGATGTGGCCAGTAAGGGGTTAAATTTTAGTTTTGGGGGTGGACATGCCCTTTAAAGGAATAGTCCACTACTACACAATGGACTACACAAAGGCACAACCTTTAGAAATCACATAATTTAAAATGAAAATTCCTCTGTGTAATGGATAGCAACTTATATAGGCAATAAATCAGTGCAAAAAAAGTAATTTAAAGGGTATCTCCACCCTTAATAACAATTTTAAAATGTTGTAGGGCATCGCCTTCCATCCAAACCGGTGTTAAAAAAAGCAGAACTCTACTCCTGCAGAACTTGCAAACAGGACCAGCAGCCAATCACAACTGCTGCAGAGTTCAGTTTTTTTTTTTTTTAAGCAATCTAATATAGCGCTTGGGAGTGGGAAGGGATGGCCTACATTATATATATAAACCATTTTAGGCTAGGTGAAGGGTAGCCAGGGAGAGGGTGGGCTCCCCTACACTTGCCACTATCCTTTCAAGAGGACAAGAAGGAAGCTGTTTTTCATACAGAAAGACAGCTCATACTTTTAAGTTTCCTGGGCGTTGGACAAGCACTGCAGGAGAACCATAAGGAGCAGTCAGTGATGCATTGTAATGATTTTTTTAAACTACACATTGGGGCCAATAGTGGGTTAAATTTTAGTTTGGGGTGGACATGCCCTTTAACACACTTTCAATAATTCAGCTGGCAATATTACAAAAATATAAATTCAGTTTAAATTACATATGTAGGATATACTTGTATATCCACTCACTCATGCACATACTTGATACGTGTATATACCAGTTATAACATCACATTAGATATTGTGTGTGCACTAGAGTGGATATAACGGTATATCCTATATATGTAATTTAGACTATTTATATTCTGCCAGCAGAATTATAGGAATTATGGGATCCATTAGACAAATTAAGGAATTAGCATTTGAATAGGACAGTTCAGTGGAAATGATCAATATTTGTTAAATTGTTAGTTTGTGTAATGCCTTCTTATTTATTCTACACATTCTCTTCCATTTTGACAAATCAGTTGATTTAGTATAGTATAGTATTTGAGGTTGAATAAAGACATACGTCCATCCAGTTCAACCCATCTAGCAATATCCTCATTTCCTGCCTAACTGTTGATCCAGAGGAAGGCAAAAAAAAACCCCACCAAATTTATGAAGGGGGAAAAAATTCCTTCCTGACTCCAAGTGGCATTCGGAAATTTCCCTGGATCAAATCTACTTTATGTATCAATACCAGTAACTTGCAACATTCCTTGCTTGCAGAAACTCATCCAGCTTTTTTTTTTTAAACTGACCAATGAACCTGCCATAACAACGTCCACTGGAAGACAGTTCCATAGCTTTACCGTTCTCACAGAGAAAAACCCTTTCCGAGCTTGAAGCCTAAACCTTTTTTCTTCAAGTCTTAAGGGATGTCCTCGTGTCCTTTGACATGTTCTATTGGTGAACAATGCCCCAGATAGTTTATTGTATGGCCCGTTAATGTATTTATACACAGTAATCATATCCCCACGCAAGCGCCTTTTCTCCAGCGTACATAATTGTAACTTTTCCAGTCTCTCTTCATATTCTAGCTCCCCCAATTCCCTTATTAATTTAGTTAGCCTTCTTTGAACCCTTCCATTTCAAAGATGTCCTTTTTGAGGACTTACCAATGCTTTGTAAAGAGGGAGAATTACATTTTCCTCCCATTTCATACCATTTGCTGTTCCCTGCTGTTGACATTAGTAAGCTGCCATTTCAGGTTCTAACAGTCCTTCCCAGGATGCACCACATCCTTGGAATGTTCCTAAAACAGTTATTTCTACTGATTGGCTGTTGGATGGGTCAAACTTTCTCGGATCTCTACTGAGCAACTGAATCAACCCAGGCGCTGGGTCATGGGCAAGACCATAACGGCCTCTACAAGGGGTCCTGCAAACAGGAAGTCAGTATTTTGGTTGCATTTATTTATACACAGACAAAATGCTGAATGGGTAGGTTAAGGTCACTGGGAAGCAAAAAAAATGCTCTTTTTTCTGAAAAGTATATGTATTTGCACTGAACTTCCCCTTTAAATTATGATGTGATTTCTAAAGGGTGTGCTCGTGTAGTACACAAGATTTTTTCGCTTTTTGCATGTGTATTAAATATGTAGTAGGAGCACCCCTGAGAAGGGTATTATACAATTTCACCCATACTACTAGTGCCTGGAGATTTTTTTTTTTTTTTTTTTTTAAACATGTTTTAACATGTTTATTAAGCAGTATAAACCGTGATATACCGTGATGACATTCGTTGGATATTGTTAATACATATCATTAGTGACCTTGTATTGAAATGTACATATACTGTATATCACTCTCTGCAGGCGAGGGTTTTAGTGCCTGGATATTTAATTTATATATTGCCTTTACCTTAGAATTAGGTAATTTGCAATCACACCATCGTCCATCAATCATGTGACGCTGAGACATCACTTTCACTTGAGTCTCGTATTCTGTAAATCTGACAAATCCAAATCCTTTTGAGTGTCCAGTCTTTGCATCTTTTTTAACCTGTAAAGAAGAAAACATTATTTATACTGCATAAACAAATTAACTGCTTAACATGCATTAAGTATGTCTATTCCACATAATTTGGATTTTTTTTTGTATGAAAATTGGAGCAAAGTTTTTCAAATAGGTATAATTTACCAAATCATTCAAGTTTTTTTTTCTGCCCTAGAACATAGCTATACCCCTTCTAACAAAAGGCAAGTAATGTCTAGCTTTAATCTACAAGTGCTCTTTGGTCCTTCTCTGACAATAATTTACTTGCTTGGAACTTGTATTGACAATATAAATAACTTAATAGTAACATAGTACATAGTAATTGAGGTTGAATAAAGACATCAGAGTCCAACCTATTCACCCCTTTTTTTAACCCTACCTAACAGTTGATCCAGAGGAAGGCAAAAAAAAAAAAAACCCAGCAAAAAAGGGGAAAATTCCTTCCTGACTCCAAACGGCAATCGGAAAGTATCCCTGGATCAACCAGATCTATATGTATTAATACCAGTAATTATCAATATTTTTTATAGTTTTAGAAACTTATCCAGCTTTTATTTTTTTAAAGCTATTTAATGAACTTGCCATTACCACATCTGCTGGAAGACCGTGCCACAGTTCTCACTGTAAAGAAACCTTTCTTGAGTAAAGTAGAACCAAGTTTGCACAATTGACATTGGCTATTTTGGCTTGTTACACCAATAAATGCACAAGAACAGATGTGATTCACGAATTCAGCTTTACACCTCTGGTTCTTTATATGGTCACTAAGATTTTCCAAAGGGCAAGAAACCCTTTGGCACCCTTCTAGTGTGACACTTTTAAAACAAACTACCTGAAAGAAAACCTTTACTCTAAAAAGTACAGATCTATTTTACCTACTTAAAGCTCTACTCTCCTTTGCAGCTTCTGTGTATCAGCTGTCAGTCAAAGCAGATGTCGAGTCCAATGGTTGACAGACATACCAGAGGCTGCCTCATTTGCTGCATGTTATCCAGAGGCAGCTTACAGAGTGATAGGGGTAAATGCACTAATCTAATTTTCACATGAATCATTTTATGCAAGGAGACCCACATGTTTCTCTATCGCTGTAGTGTTGCATTTTATACACCAAAAACTACTCAACCGCACCATAAGCAAACCGTAAGTAAAAACTGTACCCTATAGTCATGGGCTTGCTTTTTCAGCTTGCTATACAGACGATTGTACACATAATTTTCTATTAATTACAGGCCAAGTGGTATAAGAGGGTGTACATATGTACAAGACAGAACATTTGGGAAGGGAAGATAGATACTTGATATATATTTTTGGGTTTAAAGTGGAAGAACACCAACTAAAACTAAGGTGTGAAATGGTTTAAATTCCTGGCCCAGATTCAGTCAATAATTTGGAACAATTCTCCTTGAGACAATAAGTTCAATAAAATACAGACTTTTACATTTTTGTCTGGGACTTCCGAAATGTTAATTAAAAAAATATGTTCTAGAAAGTTATGATAACCAAGTAAATCATAAATTGCCATTCCATTACCTACCTGCACCATGATTACTTCACCAAATGTGCTGAAATATTCTTTTAAATCTTGCTCTGTTGTTTTCCAAGGAAGACCCAATACAATTAAATCTGATGTTTTTGTTACAGCACGCTTTATTTTCACAGCAGAAGATGCATCAGTTTCATCCATTTTCCTCTTGTTATCTAGGAAAGAGAGGAGGGGTTAAATCTATTAGAAAATTACACTACCATATAATACAAAGGCTGGACAAATCCCAATCCCATCCTAATATTTATGAGTCAGCTCCAAAAAGTAAGGACACGGGAACTTCATGCCTCTATCTTATGATTAACATGTGTTCGCCACCCTAGCCCCACCCAGTCAATGTTAGCTCCGCCAATTACATAAATTATGCAGTTAAATATTAGACAGATGGACAGAGACAGACAGAGGATAGATGGACAGACAGATTGAGAAATTTGGGGGAATTTGAGATCCATGAGGGGGAGCCAAGGGGCACATGATTGGAAGACTACTACATACCAGTAGTAAATTAGATACTGACCAAATTGCTACTGTCACATGGTTTTAAAGCAGGAAGTGCAGAGGATAGTGCTGCTGCCTCCAAATCACATACTCAGGAAAGCAATTTGTCAATTAATTCCTAGTCATTGGACCCTGCTGTACCTTGCTGTTCTCCTGCATGTATGTGTCCAGTTAAAAGGTGGTCCCCTCTATTTAAAAGAGCACACACTCTCATACCTTTCAAACAAGCATAGGATGACTTATCTAGGTTCTCTGGTTTTTAAATTATATGCTTTTTAAAGGGCATCTATAGTGAATAAACACATCGGCCCATTGTAAAGTTAAATTCATGTACTCTGTGTGGCATTTATCCTACCTCTGTCAGTGACTTTGTTTTTCCATGGTGTCAGATCTCTGTGCAGCACCCCCCCTTCCCACCCCCCTCGGTTACCTCCTTCATGTCTCAACTCCGGCTAACCAACAAGCTTATCATGTGCAGTAGGAGTTAAAAGTTCAACATCCTGAAAAACACACCCACGCACAGTGGCCAATAGAAAGCAAGCTGTTCTGGAGACACGGATCTCTCAGTGTCCTAATAAAATACGATCTCTCTCTTTGTGAACCATCATCAATCAGTGAAGACTATCAAGAAGGGGGGTCAAGTGCAGCCTTATCTCTGCCATCAAAGCTACCCCTCCCCCTGCTAATTCTCTTATCTCTGTTTATTACAGAGCATGAAGGAGGGAGGGACTTGAGCAGGGAAGAGGATCATGTCACTGGGATTTGATTTGACAGTACGAGTAGGAGTACAGGAATGCAATCATGTCTTCTTCTAACTTGTGTATCTCAGGACAGAGAGGGAAACTTAAGTAAATACAGACACTCTGGGGGTTGGGGGAATTATAGAACGCATGGAAAGAAAGAAAAAGTTAATTTTCCCACTATAGATGCCCTTTAAAGTTACACTCAAACTGTCAGAAGAAAGAAGAACGCAGAACTTGTCATTGGCTGGGGAGATTGCCTGTTACAACCTCTCTCCTCCTCTGCCAGTCATCCTGTTGCTAGGATAAAGTCTACATAATCAAGCTGATCATGGGTGGATGGAGGAGTGTTTTCTTGCATGCTAGTTTTGAGTTAGGGGCAGACAGAACTGTTACACCCCCTTCACATCATGGCTAATTGAAGGCAGAGAGGCTTGAAATCAGGAAAAAATGTATGGGGGTGGCTGCATACCTTTACTCTTTTTGAAGCAATTAAAGGATAACTATTGCCTCAATGCATTTTTTTAACTTCCATTGGCTTTCACTGGTCTTTGAAACAAATTTGTGTGCAGTTTTCAATCAAGTAAATGAGCCCTAAACCTTATACGATCTTAAATTATTTTTAAACTTCTTTAAATAAACATTTTTAAATGTAAAAAAAATTAATCTAAAGGCTTTTTAATTTAAAAAAAATGTAACTGCAGTAGTAGTTAGCTGGAGCTCACCTTTTGGATAATTAACAACATAAACAAGGTTTCCCCAGCCACTTTCAGGCGCATGGAGAATCCCTTCAACCAGTCGAACACCACGCATACACTGATTCACTGGGTTTCTGTATCTCAGACCACATGCTCCTGGAAACTGGGCAGTAACTGTAGACAAGAGAACAGTTCCATCATCCTCAGAAGGGATCTCCATTGGTTCTTCATTCTCATCCTCTGCCACTCTGATATATTCCACTTCCATATCTGCAAAGAGAAAGCAAAACTTGTGACAAACATAGCATATAAGGAATGCAGTTAAATTCAGCATTTAGTCCTTAGAAATTAAGGAAAGGGCACCACATGGGTCTGCCATGAGTGATTGTAATCTGTTTAAAAATCCATCATATAAATTGAGTTGTAAATCAGACACTTTCCCTGGAGACAATATAAATGAAAAGATGGATGCAAGAGCCCAAACTAGCTTGGATGCTAGAATTACGTTTTTATTAAGGAGTGAAACTCAACATGTTTTGAACTCTTACTGTTTTTCATCGGGTGCAAGTTGCGATGTTGTGCTTCACTCCTTAAAGGGCAGGTCCAGCCCCAAAACTTACATACAGGTAAATCACCCCCCAAAACAGTAATAGTTTGAATAAGGTAAATATTGAAGATCTCCTCGCACTCCGGCTTCTGTAGCTTGGGTGGTGCTAGGTCCTCAAAGCTCTTAACCACTAGCAGGTATTTAGGATCATAAATAATGTGGAGCGAGGACCGCACTCACTTGGCGAGTATAAACTTTATTTTGACAAAGGTTAAAGTTTATAGTCACCAAGTGAGTAATAGTTTAAAGCCTGAAATATATAAGTCTAACCTGAAATCCTGCACAATGTCCTGTTTCCCCTGATTCTGCTTCCTGGTTCTTCCAGTTAGCAACTGTCAGTTATGGATATCACAGCCAATGGCTGAATGTTCATCCCGTCTGCCTCTTCTGAGCATGCTCAGGCTCAGTACAGGTTTCCAAATTTCTCAGTTTCCATGAGGCATCCAGAAGCATAGCAGGCATACAATCATCAATTCATAGAACAAAGTATGATATATCAACATATTTTAAAGAGGCCATTCTTTCTAAAGTGTTCTTATGAGGCTGGAGTTGTCCTTTAACGGATAAGTGCATTGTAATAGCATGTTAAGTTAAATTGGAAGCAGCAGCTGTTAATATTTTCCTTTTTGCCCCCTAGGTCCCTACTGAGCTTACCTCCAATTTAACTTAACATGCTATTACAGTGCACTTATCCTTAAATAAAAAAGTAATTCTAGTATCCAAGCTAGTTTTGTCTCTCTTGCATCCATCTTTTTTTTTTATATTGTATACATTGGGACAGTGGTGGATTCCCAATGTATACAATATGAATACTGCCTGAATGAATTTTGATACAGCACCTGCAGCCCAAGGTAAGACCAGCTTTTAATACATTTTACCTGGAGACAACCTGTATGCAAAGTTCTATTTTAAAGGGGAACTAAAGACAATTACCCATCTTCCGTTTAACAATACCCAAGGTGAGGAGCAAAATCTCTAGGTCCTTACCCAAAGTAAAGCTAAAGAGAGGGCATATGGGTATAAATGGTTTATAATGGTCAAATCCTATCAAATCTGACCAGATTTAAAAGATTTTGGCCAAAAGCATATAGTGAAAATGTCCATTTCCACAGCAGACAACACACTGCTGACAGCTGCAGGATCAAATTTTTTTAACGGCAATGTTTGATATGTTGCAATAAGCCCCTTATACTTTTTTGTTGGGAGCCTACACGCTACAATTGTTGATTCCAAACGGAAAAAAGAGAAAGGATCAACAACTGATACATTTAAGAGCATGTCCACACCCAAAGTAAAATTTCCATCTAATCTTAAAAGGATGTAAAGAATCCTACTTTATCGGTCTGCAGTCAAGGCCTTTGATTCCCCCTATTCATTTAATTGCCTCTCTGAACCATTTTGGTATCCAACATGTCCGTTATTTGCAGGATTCCCATATGAGGCCTTACTTGCATTTTGTAACCGCGTTTTAAGTTTCCTAGTCCAGCCAGTGAATTCAAGGCCTAGTCTGAAACTTTAAAACAACTTACAAATGCTTATTTTGTCCCGATATAAACACATTCGTGTCTAGTACATTTAAGAAGCTACGAGGAAAAGAGCAGTAACAAACTTTAAAATGCTTCAATTGGTCACGGTTACAGGGCAATCAAAACGATCATGACATATTGCTACCGCTTATATTTCCACGATACCCTAAGTAATCCTCCCGTTACCTGCGCTGGCAAATAAACAATATTCTACATTTTACCTAAACTGTCCAACTGGATTGGTTTGATCGGTTAATGATAGAACCCAACTATCCGTCTGTCCTTTCATTACATTTACCCGCACCGCCCCAGCTTGCTAAACCGACACTACGAAACTCCCATCACCATTTTAGGCTAAAACACGTGTTCTGCTTCATTTTCCCTTAAGCAAAAATACCTACCAACTCCAGACGATTGCGAGACGCTCTACAGACGAGTCAAATGGATTTTAACCAAAATAAACGGTTAACCGCGCAAACAATCCAAAAGGCCTTAAGGTACAGGACAATAACCCTCGTCTTGCTCTAGAACCTTCACACACAAAATGGCAGTCAGTCGTTAAAGTTAACAGATTGTCATGCGCAAATCCCTCCTACTTCCTGCTGCAAACGCGGTTTACCTATTCTCTTATCTCAGCGCCAGGAAGTGACTGAAAATAAAGAAACACCCCCCCCCCCCCCAAAAGCCCGAATTGCACACACCCCCCAAGTTCCCCTTTTATTTTAATGGACTTATTACGATTTCTGGACCCATCTAAAAACGTATATATTGTTGGACGTTACATACATTCGCAAGACGCTGACATAGTGCGGCTGCAAGTCAGAAAACAAGGAGACCCGGAAGATAAATCCTTTTCCTGTCTAATATTTTAACGTGACCCAATACCGTCACTGTGCGTGCCTTTGCTCATGTCATGTGACTCAATGTGCGTGGCGTGTCTTTGCCTTACAAAGCAGAACTTATTACACAACTGTTTGTTTTGTTAACGACTATGTGGTTGTTAAAGGAGGTACCATGCTACATTGTACTATAACTTTTTCTATATATAATAAATATATATTTAAAAATTAACTAATTGTAAGCTCGACAGGGAAGAGACCTCATTTGCTCTTGTAGCAAAGCTCTAGCTCTTCTATTTATATAACTTATATATGTATTTATATATCATTTATGTTTATGTGCTGAGCTATATGTATTTGGCCCCCTTGTATGACTTTTTTTTTTGTATCTTATTGCTGTACAGCGTACAACCTGTTTGGACAAAGTTCCAAGACCAGGGACCGAAACGTCACAGGGCCGGCAAGAAGTGTTAGGTCACGGACCTGTAGGTAAAAGTTGTGCATCAGTGCCACAGTTACAGTCCTGCAGATCAAATGTATGTCACAGCACCACCCCACAGACAAAGACCCAACACAGACAAAGTTTTCTGTATGCTGTGCTGTTCTGTCTGTGCATTTAGTGTGTTACGTTTTACATAATGATGTACGCACCATATATACAAGCATGCATTGCAAATACTGTTAGACAGTAAGTGCAGGTGTGAGACTTGATTTGAAGCAGGTCAAGGCAAGCAGCATTAAGCAGTTGTGCCCAGAGGAAGGGGTGCTATCGATTAGTAATGAATCTTGCACAGGCCGGCCCTGCGTTGCCACTTGAGTGATGTAAATAAACCCACTTGTTTGCAAGACCTGGGCGTGCCCTGATTTTTTTGTTTATCTTGTATAATTGGTTCTTTCAGGAGCACCCTGTCAGTTGTACCTAAGAAGTGAGTTCCGGAAATGATGTGTGTATGTTTTGCCAGGTAATCCTGCCACAATGTGCAGTTCAACCTAAACAGCACCGTTTTTATTTATTATTTTTACTGAAAGCTCGGCGCCATGATTTCAGTGATACCAACACAAAGTGCACAAACATGCAAGTGGTTCGGGATCTGTCTGCATCTCCCTTATGGCCATGGCTGTTAAGTTGTAGGGTCAGAGAGAGGCTACTTAGATCCCTTCAACCTGTAGGCATCAGGAACCATTCCAAACTTGCTCTCCCTTTCCACTCCAAGGCTCAAATGGTAGAAGTCTGAAAGTCCTAAAAAGGACTCAAGCAATCCCACCACATAACATGAGCAAACACACATACCCTCCCAGTCTGTGCCAGGCAATTCTGCCACAGTGTGCAATTCTAACTAAACAGCGCAATTTGACAACCTGAGACCCTATACAGGATTCAGATTTACATGCTAGATTCATATTCTTTATTTGTCATAAAAAATATATAAAACAAACATTCATACCGTGTACTGTGGCGCAGCACAGGCTGGTAACAATACACAAGCACTCATGTGGTGCAAAAACCTAACATAACAATAGGTCCTGCACTACTCATTCATGACTTTACTTACATTCTATAACGATATAGACAGGGGGTAATGCTGGGGGAGGTGTGGGCTGGGCTGGGCTGGGCTGGGGGGACATTTACATAACAAACTGACAAGTGGTGAAAACATATGGGGGGGGGGGCTGGGCAAGGGGGCAGCATTACACATTCAACACTTTAAGACATTGAAACAATCAAATAAAGCCGCAGTGTGGGGGGGAAGGAAAGGAGGTGTAAGGGTGGGAGAGACATTTGCCCGAAGCTTTATTTGAAAACAGACACAAAGGGAAAGGAGGGGGGGGAGGTAGAAAACAATTAATCGCCGTCTTCTTCCTCCGCTCTGTCCATAATGGAATAGTCTCTGAGCAAGCTATGGATTAGCTTGCGGCAGTCCAAAATGGACATCCTCTCCCTTCTTAGAACCAGGCGATTCCTGGCTACCCAGATAGCGTCCTTAAAACAGTTCATAAGGCGCCAGGCATCCTGGATCGCCTGGTCTCCGTGAGCTCCAGGAAATAGTCCGTAAAGCACCGAATGGTGAGAAAGGCTGTTCCTGGGCACATTGTCTCTGAGTTCATGTTCCAAGGCATCCAACATAGCCTGTGCTACAGGGCATGCCCAGAAGAGATGCAAAGCAGTCTCCTCCTGGACGATGCAGAATGGACAATGTCTGTAGCGGCACAGGTTGCGGGCATGCATGAAAGTCCTGAGAGGTAAACCCCCCTGAACCGACATCCACGCTAGGTCTTTATGTTTGTTGGTAAGCCTGCTGCTGGCAATATTGTCCCATACAGTCTTAGCTGTAGCAGCAGGGAGCCCTGGAATAGACTCCATTGTGTCTCTAGCTCTGATGAGCTTGTTGATCACTTTTGATTTCCACAGGTCCGGTTTCACTCCCTCCAGTTGGTGTTCCCTCACGAACTTTGTAACATCCAGGTAAAACCAAGGTGTGTCCCAGTTGTAAGGGATGGAGCTGTCCCACTTGTCCCAGCCTAGACCTCTCCATAGAGGTAGCAGGAAGAAGCGTGACATGGAGTTTCCCGCGGAGCTGTTGGCAAAGCTCGTGATTGTCCGGCGGATGCAGTTGCATACAAAGAAAATCCGCAGCATGGTGGGGATGTCAGGGATTCCCTTCCCTCCCCTGCTGTGGTCCTTGTACATCACTGACCGCTTTACTCTGTCCATCTTGGAGCCCCAGATAAAGTAAAACACCGCCCTAGTGATGGCTCTGGACACTGTTGCCAGTGGGGGCCAGGCCTGGGCCATATACTGCAGAACAGGAACTATCTCATTCCGCAATACTAGTGTTTTACCTTCGATGGAAAGGTCTCTGAGGCTCCATAGTCCAAACTTTTGTCGCATCTTTGAGAGTCTTTCATCCCAAGACTTCAGGGCCGCTCCCTCTCCACCAAACCAAACTCCTAGAATTTTGATGAAGTCTGGTTTCACGGTGAAAGGCATTGAAGCGGTGGATGACAGGTGCCATTCTCCAAAGAGTAGAGCTTCTGACTTCCCGCAGTTGACCTTTGCCCCTGAAGCTTTGCTGAAGTCCTCGCAGGTCTGGACGAGTGCTGTCATCGACTGGGCGTCTGCGCAGAAGATGGTGACGTCATCCATATACAGCGAGCACTTTGCCTCACGACGGTCTGGACCTGGTACAGTGATCCCTCTGATCATCTGGTTCTGCCTGATGCTTTCTGCCAAGGGCTCTATGCAACAGACAAAAAGGAGAGGTGAGAGAGGGCAGCCTTGTCTGACCCCAGACAAGATTGGAAAGGGGTCAGTTTTCCAGCCATTCACTAATACAGAGCTGACAATATCTCAGTACATCAGGCTAACATACGAACAAAATCTATCACCTAAACCAAGTCTGCGCAGGGCCCTACTCATAAACACATGTGAGACACGGTCAAACGCTTTCTCCTGGTCAAGACTGACCAGGGCCGCGCGGATGCGGCGGTCCCGGATGTAATGGACCGTGTCTCTGATTAGAGCAAGACTATCTGCGATTCTGCGCCCGGGTATGCCGCAGGTCTGGTCCGGGTGGACGATCTGTCCGATGACAGCCTTTAGCCGGTTGGCGAGTACCTTTGCAAGGATCTTGTAGTCCACATTCAGAAGAGAGATCGGGCGCCAATTTTTAAGGTCCGATCTCTCCCCCTTCTGCTTATACAAGATCGTGATCAATCCTTCCCTCAGCGACTGGGGCATTCTGTCTTCATCTGCCATCTCCTCGAAAAGTTCCAGCAAGTCCGGGCCAATGAGATCCCACAGCGCTACATAGAGCTCTGCTGGGAGACCATCACCGCCCGGGGTCCTGCCGGTTCTAAACGATTTGACAGCAGAGTGCAGCTCCTCCAGCGACAGAGGGGCCTCTGTTCTGGCAACACCTATGGGATCAAGCGTGTTAGTAACAGCAGACATAAAATACTCAGTTATTTCTGCGTCGGTGGTTTTAGGGGAGTAGAGGGCGCTGTAGTAGTTGGAAACCACTTTCATCACCGCTTCTTTTCCCCTTCTGTCTGTGCCGGTCTCGTCCCGCAGCTCCGTCAGGGGCGTGTGGCCGGAGTGGAGTTTCCTGAAAAAGAAAGAGTTACACTTCTCCCCCTTCTCTAGATTTTCCACTTTGGAACGGAAGATGATGGCTCTGGATTCCTCCTCGAAGGGCTTTTTCAGCGACGACTTGGTCTCCTCCAGCTCCTCTCTTACGTCCCAGCCGTGAAGGTGAAGGTCCTGCAGGGACTGGAGTTGCCTCTGAAGTCTCCTGAAGTTGCCTTTCCTCTCACACGCCTGTTGTCTTCCTCTGACCTGAAAGAAACTGCGAAACTTAATCTTCACAAACTCCCACCAATCACTTATACAGTTAAAATAACATTTCTCATTTCTCCAGCTGATATATGCATTCCGGAGTTCCTCTAGCAGGTCCTCTCTTTCCAACAGGGTGCTGTTCAACTTCCAGGAGCCGGGGCCTGGAGGAAAACCATGGCCCAGAGTCCCCTGAAAGAGAATGCCCCTGTGGTCCGAGAAGAAGCAGGGGACCATGGAGTGCGTGCCTTGCTTCACTGTGCGGGAGGTAAACACAAAGTCAATCCTAGAGCGCACAGACCCGTCGGGGCGGCTCCAGCTATAATTAACAGAGCCGTTCCCGATTGATCCGATTGCATCCTTTAAGGAAGCTTCAGTTACCATCTCCTTCAGCAGTTTCGATGTTACATCAAGCTTAGCGTTGTTGCCGGTGCTGCGCCCATTCTCCTCTATCGGACAGTTGAAATCACCGCCCATCACCACTGCCCTGGTGGTTGCTAACTGGGCCCGCAGGGTCTGGAAAAGTTCCAGGCGCTCATTCTTCCCAGGGGGAGCGTACACATTGATTAGCCGGACTGGCTCGCCCGCCCAGGAGCCGTCTATGACCAGAATTCTGCCACAGACCAACTCCCGGACGGAATCAAGTGTGAAGAGGCTCCCCCTGATGAGAACGGCTACACTCGCGGACTTACAGCTGCCCCCACCCGACCAGTAGGAGGGACCGTGGGTCCACTGCCGACAGAGGTACCTATAGGTTGGAGAAAAAGGTAAGGCACATTCCTGCAACATAAATATATCACATTGCTGTGAAGAAAGAAACGTTAATATGGACTGCCTCCTTAACTTATCCTTAATACTCCGTACATTAATTCATGCTAGATTCATACTTATTAGTATTTACCACAGCAGGTTCCAGGTCTACAATCACTATGGGGTTAGGACAGCACAGGATAGTGATTAGCTATAAAGATTAGAGAGAGAGATGTTTTTAAAGGAGCTAAAAGCTCCCCACAGAGTAAAAAATGAAGTAGACCCTTCTTATTACAGAAGGTACCTCAGACTCATGTTATTATTGCCCTAATAATCTAACATATAAACACACATTTCCCACCTCCAAATAAATGGGTGGGGACATGCAAAGTATCTTATTTATTACCTGTAGCCAAGGGCATGTGTCTAGATGTAATTCATCTAGAATAGAAGAATTTGTTAGGGCACTAGCTATAAGTATCATATTGTGTAGGCTAGGTGCTCTATAGGAAAAAGGAGACAATGTAGAATTTATATATATAAAGAGGAAAAACCTATGGCAGTCTATGTCAGTATATTTAAAACCCCTTTATTAGCAGCTCTTATGGGCAAAAAAATACTTATAAAAACATACACAAAATCCCAAGAAACCATGGTCTTGTGTCCACAACAGTATCAGGTACTATGGTAGGAATAAAGTGCAAATGCGCTGAAAATATATAAAGATAGAATTCAAACAATAAATGATTAAATGAATAAATATATATATTGCACTATAAAATATAAAAAGTGCAGGGTATCAAATAGATATCATAGTGTCAATTCCCAGTGGAATAGAATCCATATCTATCAGAGCATATTGCACTAACTACACAGGTAAATGAGTATAGTCCACAAAATCCACAAAATGGTGTTATCTTAAAGGAGAACTAAACCCAAAATACAAAGGCAACTCCACAGACTCTATAACTGTCACTTTGTAAAACCATTTGTCTCTCACCTCTGAATTCAGCTTTTTACTGTAGAAATCATTTATAGAACATTCTGAGTACTGGCAATCTATGATGTCACGCCTGGCTTCTAGTGTTGCCTCTTCCTGGTGGTCCAGGTACCAAAATTCCTTTTGCACATGCTAACTAGCTACCTTGTGTTTGTTTCCCACTACCTTTATGCTAAGCTGCATGTAACAGTTGAACGCAGAGTTCCTACCAGTGTCTCCCAGCCAATCATCAGCGATAGCAGTGAATATTATTAGCAGATTTTCCTGCTCAGTGGGGGAAGGTGTTAACCCTTTTCATATGTATTTAGGAAGCAACTTGTTAACCCTTTAAATTTGTGAGCATTTCTGCAAGACTGTGTCTTTGTATGTGTTTATTTCTGCACTCTACCATTTATGTTAGTGTGTGTATTGCCGAAATGTACATTTAGGGCATGGCCACACTGTAACGCACCTGAATCACACACGATTTACATGTGTTTGTGCTTGTGATTTGTCCAGTGTCATTATGAAAACGCATGCGATTGCACAAAAAATGCATGCGTTACCAAATTGCTGACACGTGCGTTAATCGCAACACACCCAAAATCGCAAGATTTTGGTGCGTTGCTGCGATTTTAATACAATTGGAAAATAGAAATCGCCTGAAAAAACATGCTTGTGTGGCCTATCCCTTAGAAGTGTAATGCAAGCTGCATTGATTTCAGTTTAGCCATACAGCATGTATTTAATGCAATGGAACTTAGCAATTTCCTGAGGCTGTGGCCCCACTTAAAGGGCATGTCCACCCCCAAAACTAACTTTTTATATGTATTTGGCCCAAATAAGTGCTCTAAAACAAACTTTACAGCATGGAAATCGGTCCAGTGGTTCAAAAGTTACAGACCTTTGTAGCTGGCTTAATCCTGCAGCATGGACCAATACAGCGATGAACAGAGACAGGTTACATTACCTTGCCTCTGTTCTTTTCATGTTCTTGAGCATGTCTGTTAACATCCAGCAGTGAGAACCGAGGAAGTTGCATCAGTAATGGTCTGACCCCTGGATCCCGCCCTCTTTTCCCTCTCAACCAATCACAGCTGTAAAGTTATGTGTACTGAAGAAATCCAGGATCAACAGCTGCAGCCAGCCAGCCCAGAGAGAGAGATAGAGAGAGAGAGAGACACACACAGGCAAGAATTTTTTTTTTCCCCCCTAAGCTGCAGCTCGGGGTCATCTAAAGAGGAAGTGGAGTGGAAGTGCAGCCTGATATATATCTCATTAAATATTGGGCAAGGCAAATGATTTTTAGAAAAATGAACATGGTGTTTGAGGTTGGTGCTATTATATAAAGAACATATAAAAAGTTTATTTTTGGGTGGACATACCCTTTAAGTGCAATTGGACCCTAGCAGAGAGCATGCAATACAGACAAAAAAATGGTGATTGCATGCACTCCAATAGCACACGGAAATGCATCGCATGTAGTGGGGCCGGTCACATAGGCTATTACATGCCTGCACTCCCACTAGCACAATCGGATCACAAACCACAATCCAAACGTGCTAGTGGAAGCTAGCCCTAAGTGTTTGAATCTTAAAGGGAAAGGTGGCAACCCCAGTAGAATTTATTAATTATTTTAATAAACACTTAACTAAAACCTTAAACAAACTGTGGTCTTGTTTGATTTATCAGCTTAATATAATAAGTTGGCATTTGCAGATAATAATCACATATTGTGTCCGTTTACTTAATCTGCGGTTGTGTCATTGTTCTGCCATGGTCCCCATACCTTGTTAGACTTATCCGGGCAACCCCTGTGTGTATATATCAATTTGTAATATTGTACATCTTTATTCACTAGTGATATCCACATTTTTAGGTCGGTTGGATTAGGTGCCATCCATTTAAGTACCACGCATTTCCTTGCGTAAAATAGAATGTGTTGGTGTAAAGTGGTTTGATGGCGTGTCCATCTATTCTCTGGGATCAGCCCGAAGAGGCACATGGCTGGTTCTAGTGGCATCGTGGTCTGAACTATGTTGGTTAGGAAGTTAGTTACTTCTATTTCCAAAACTGTTGGACCGTTATGCAGTCCCAGATTAGGTGCCAGATTAGGTGCCATAATGAATGAATTTATTATTGGCAGCCGTTGAGACTGTCATGTGTGAATGGGTAATATCTTGTTCGTCTTCCCCGTCTAGGTTGGGTATAAATCATGTCCATTTTGCGATTGTTTCTTCTAATAGCTCCCCAGTTCTAGCTTTCAGTAGTGTGTTGTATAGTCTAGATATTAACAGGGTTATTCAATAAAAGGTCTTATCGTTAAAAATGGTGCTAATTTTGCCCCAATCAATCAGATATTAGCTTTCAAATGTTAAATAAGTTCTGATTGGTTAGGGCAAAATTAGCACCATTTTAAACAATAAGAACTTTTATTGAATCTCCCTGTAAGTGTTTAGACACTGGGGAGCTTAATACATCAATAAGGGCATGTGGGTTAATATCTATAGCTTGGCATGTGAGTTCAGCTCTTATACAGTGTTCCAGTTGTAGGTACTGGTATAGTTTATTTCCAGGTAGGTTGTGATTTGTCTGTAGGTCGTTAAATTATCGGATTTCATTATTATGATATATATACAAACACAGAAAAGATAATCAATGCATATTCCTAGGCCCCATACAATATCATATTATCTACACACTGGCATACTTTATAAACAAAGGGGTTTTAGTATACATTACTGCGATCACATGAATGAAAAGCCTTCCAACCACATCAAGGTAACCCCAGTCTGGAAGGTCCTAACTTCTAACCTTTTTAAATTTCTTTTACTTCAATACGATTATTTTAAAAAGCCAAAGGGCTGGGGGGAAGTGAGAGAGCCTGTTATATGGATCCAGTGTGTAAAAGTTTGCTAATCGTATTGAAGTAAAAGAAATTTAAAAAGGTTGAAAGTTAGGACCTTTCAGACTGGGGTTACCTTGACGTGGTTGGAATTATTAACAGTATTCTTGGCATCCAAATATAAAATATCATCAGCATATAAACTTATTACAACTTCATGCTCTCAGAGTTTAAAACCCCTAATGCTAATGTTTGTTCTTATCTTTTCTGCCAATACCTCTATTGTCAGTGCAAATAGGTATGGCGAGAGGGGGTAGCCCTGTCTTGTACCTCTGTATAAACCCGGGTGACTATATATTGTTGTTGACTGCTAAGTGATAAGAGGGGTGTTCTAGTGGGTTTTACCCCCCAGTTTTCAGGAGTACTATACTTGTGGCTGTGTACATTGAGTTGGGAAGTTTACCAGTTATCCATGCTTTGTTATACAGTTCAGTGAGTTTGGGGGCTAGCTGGTTGATGTATCTTACATAGATTTCTATCGGGAGGCCATCTGGGCCTTGCCTTTGGCGAGATCTGCTATGGAGTTTCTCACTTCGGTTTCTGTAATTAAGTCGCCCAGTTGGGAGTTTTGGGTTGTATCGAGTATGGGTAGTGTAATGTCACTTAGGTATGTTTCTATTTCAGAGGTGCTGTGTTCTGACTGTGATAGATATAGGTCCTCATAATATTTAGTTAAACTGTCCGCTATCTCTGTTGCGTCAATATTATGCCGTTAAGAGTTCTTGATTTCTAATATGATCTAAGAGTCAGTTCTGGTTTTTGCCATAAAGGCTAATAATTTTGCCGATTGATTCCCTTGTGTTTTCTTAATGATTTTTCTTGTGTGTAGTGGTTGAGTTGTTTTCTAGCTAGTAACCAGTTGTGTTTCTTTTCCTCAGTGGGGTCTGCAGTGTAGTGGAGTTCCGTTTGTTGTACTTGTGCACAGGGGTGTCCCTAGGGTTTTTGGCACCTGAAAAGTTTGAATGACGCTCCTAGGTGGATGTGCGGCGCTGCGGCAAAGCAGGCGTGGCTTTGCGTGTGGGCATGGTTTTTTTGATGGGTGTGGCAACATTTTTAATACTTTTGTATTTGAAAACATTTATTTATACAGTTGAGTTTATACATAAAAACATACTTTCTCTAGAAAGAAAGATGATAGGGAAAACATTTGTAAGCTTGCCACCACGTCAATATAGACTCTTTCAGAAGGGCCCTAACTAAGCTAACTAGTCTATCCTAACCTAACAAACCAGCTACAGCTAGCTTAACCATATGATATTCCTTTTAATAATATCTTTAGTTAAAGAGAAATATTTAAAAAGTATCTGCAGCAAAATATATGTTTGGTAGAGCAATCTGTTAAATACTGTGTCCCCATCATATCTGTTGTTTAGGCAAAGTCAACAAGTCATTTAGTTAATTTTTTGGTCAAAACCTTTCAATACCTTGAAACATGGTATTATCTGGTGCTGTTTTCTCTTTTCTTCAGCAAGAGGGCTGAAGTAGGTAGGTAGGCCCCAGCACAAAATTAGGTAGGTAGGTCCCAGCCCCCAAGTAGGTAGGTAGGCCCCAGTACACAAGTAGGTAGGTAGGCCCTAGCACACAGGTAGGTAGGTAGGCCCCAGCACACAAGATAGCCAGCCCCCAGACCCAAAATTGGTAGGCAGGCCCCAAGTAGGTAGGTGAACCCCAGCACAAAAGTAGGTAGGTAGCAAATGCACTCTCACAAATCACAATAATTACACTTACACTGTCCCCACACTCCTGGTAGGCAAATTTGAAAGGTTTTTCAAACTCCCACCCTCCTCCCTCCCTGCCTCCCTAAACCTGTTCTGGCAGCGCTGCGCTGTCTTACTTTTGTTGTTCACTGCAATTTCAAGCAGGAAAGAGTGGCAGTGGCTGGACTCTGCACCAATTACATCAGGAATCAGGATGTCTGCACACTGTTTGGTCCCAGTCCATAGCTGTTCAAGGTCAAGGGGAACACATGGTAGGAGCTGTATCCTCTGGCTACTGTCAGCAGTTGTGCACACAGGATGGGTCTCACAGACAAGATGGGCCCCCTCACACACACTCTTTCTCTCTCACACACACACACTCTCTAACAAACACACACACTTACACACACTCTCACTAGGTGACCTAGTCCGGCCCCACACACTCTCTCTCTCACACACACTCGCATACTCTCACACACGCTCTCTCTCACATACACTCTCACACACACAATCTAACACACACTCTCACCGCGGCCTAGGTGACCTAATCCGGCCCCACACTCTCTCTCACACACACACTCTCTCTCTCACACACTCGCATACTCTCACACACACTCTCTCACCCACACTCACATACACTCTCACACACACGCTCTAACACACACTCTCACACACACTCTCACAGTGTCAGGGATCCGAATAAGACCTGCAGGCTGCAGCTGCACAAGCTCCCATGGCTTCCACTCCCCACAGATTACACTAATCGCAGGCTGCAGCAGTTTTTCCTTCCCGCAACTTCCGGTTCTGAACTTCCAGTTCTGGCCGTCTGACTTCTCCCTTCAGGCTTTGCAGCTGCTGCCTGTGATTGGGCTCCGAGAGTCCCGACCGTCACGGACTATTGAACACAGGCACTCACAGCTCTTACTAAAGTTACGCTATTAAAAGGGGGGGAGTAATGCCGCCTGTTTTTTTTTACTTGGAGTGCCGCCATGAGCAACTTTTTCAAGTTGCTTCATGGTAGGAGCGGCGCTGATTGTGTGGTGAGTTGTTTTTCTTATATTCTAGATTTTGTATGAATATGAGATAGTGGATTGTAGGCACCCCCTGAGGTATGCCTTAAAGGCATCCCATTGTATTGCTGTATCCACTGATGATTGATCCATGGCTACGTATGTACAGATTTGTTCTGTTACTCTATCTGGTTCTGGAAACTGGTTCAGCCAGAAGGGGTGTAGTTTCCAGTTTCGACCATTTGTATTTGGGTTGTTCATCTTCAGTAGTATTGGGGAGTGGTCAGAGGTTTGTCTGGTAGATGGCAAATATCTTAAATCTTAAACTAAAGTAATGCCCCTGTGGTTAACAAAAACATAATCTATACGTGGTGCGTGGCCGATTGAAGTATATTCATTGATTTGAGGATGTCAACTGCGCCACGCATCTACCCTATCTAGTTCAGATATTAATTTAAATAGTTTGGTGGTGTCTTGGGTGGAGGGGGTTTGTTGAAGCCGATCTTGGGATATAGACATGACCATATTAAAGTCTCCAGTACATATTAATATAGCTGTGGGGAAATTACTCAGGAATGAAATACATTTTTTGAAATTGGGAGTGCCCATAGATGGGGGGTTGTATACATTAATGATTACATATAGATTATGGTCAATTGTAAGCGCAATACACACAAATCTACCTTCATCATCTTTTTGTGTTCGTATAATTTTATAGCACAGTATATCTGTTGTATTCCAATTAGATCAACTGGACTTGAAATGTAGTTCTTGAAGACGTTTCGCTAGTCATCGACTAGCGAAACGTCTTCAAGAACTACATTCAAGTCCAGTTGATCTATTGAAAGATATACCATGACCTGGATGAATGAGAACCTTCACAAACAAATTTATAGCACAGTGTTTTCTTATTAACACTGCAGTCCCTCTAGAGAAACTTGTGTGGTGACTATGGTATGCCCATCCAACTCATGGTTTATGGAGTATGCGTACCGTGTCGGGGGTACAGTTGGTCTCCTGCAGACATATAATGTCTGGTTTGTATTCTTTAAACAGAGAGAATATTGCAATCCATTTTATGGGGTCACCCATTCCTCTTACATTCCATGACATTAAGGACAGATTATACATTGTATGTTATATTATATTTAAAGGACAATTATACTTACCATTTCCCCAATCCATTCCTGCAAAGTACCCAGGGTGAGGACCTAAAACGCTAAGTCCTCACCTCTGGGTACTTTAACAGAGTCCGCTCTACTTACTTGTAATCTCCCTATCGCTCCGGTTGGCAACAGTGACAGTCCGGGAGGCAGCCAATGGAAGACCACCTGCTTGCAGAGTTGTCTTCCCATTGGCTGCCTTGCGACCTGTCACTCAAAGTGCCAATGGGGAGGATCGGAGCAGAGTGACGAGGGAGATTACAAGTAAGTAGTGCAGGACTTTTGTAACATACCCAGAGGTGAGGACTTAGCGTTTTAGGTCCTCACCCTGGGTACTTTGCAGGAGTGGGGGGAAAGGAACGAGGGGGAGGTGAGTATAATTGTCCTTTAATAGGGTTCAACCTAGTGATGACCATATATTTCAGGGGGGTATCCGACCTGATTTTGTCTTTTCAACCACCTTTGGGATACCTATACACATTATTAATGTATAGTATACAGAGATGCAAATACAACTGCAACTTAATAAACATATTCAACAAGACCATAAACAACTTTAACCTTATAACTTTCATGTTATATAAGAAAATCAGGGAGTTGTGTAAACAACTAGCAGTTCCCTGTATATGTGGGGGAAAGCCCTCTGACTGCTTAACTTTGTCCGATCCATTACCAGTTTCGGGGTATCAGGTCAAAATAGTGATTAATAATTATGTGTCCAATAATTAATGGGTTAGCTGGTGATCCATAAGCCTTCAAGTGTAGATTTAGTTTGAAGGCATTTCACGTTTTATAGATTGGGAGTTCGTAAGTTAGTGAAGATATTAAGTCAGTTACTCACTTCCAGGTTGTCAGCTTCTAGGAAGCAAGGCTGCAACTTCCTTGTTTTGATCTGTTGAGCTTTATGGAGCATGTGCCTGTATGCAGACACTTAGCTGGGGGTTTACCCAGCTAAGGTGGATTGTGGGAGCTGACCCCTAGTACTCACAGGTTATTTTCATAAATCACCCAATGGCCACAGCAAAGGGAGAGGTGAGACACAGCTTTTTGTAAGAAAAGGGTTATAGGAAGATACAGGACTTTCCAGGATATAATATATAGTAGTAAAAGTAATAAAAGTTAAATAATATACAGGTCCTATGGTGTGATTTTTAATATATATTTTTATTCAACACGGTTTAGCCTTACACACTTTTAATCAACACTTGGACAATGTGGCAATATAAGCACCAGCACTTTAGATAACAGTGAGTAATACACAGTTCACTTCGGTTGAAGCACTTGGATTGGAAAGGAACAGTAGGGTACATATAAGCCCAAGCGCATACCACACTTTTTTAAGAGTTTAGAGATAGATATGGTTTTAGAGTGAATAACACAAACACTGGCTACCACACTAAAATGGGTTTTAGTATTTTATAATAGTAAAAACACATAATGATGTTTATACATATGTTTAACTATAAATATACCACTATAACTATATGTTTTTATATATTGTATCAATTTTAGTATACTATTGTAACCAAATGTTTTTATACATAAATATAGTAATATAGTATATTGATATGTAATGTTTGTTTCACATGGAAATGATTTAGCCCAGCCCCTAGGGGGAGGGCCATGTGTGTATTAAAGGAATCACAAGGTATGTTGTTTTATGCACCTGAGGAAGGGGGAAGCCCCGAAACGTTGTGCACCGTTATATCACAATAAACACTGAATTATATCTTGCCTGAGTGCGCCTCCCTGGTACTATTTTTGGATTACAACTTTTTGTATGTTTGTGAATGTGCTCTGTCTATTGGGACAATGTTGTCTGGAGACTTTAGTTCCCCTTTAAAGGATGTCCATGAGTCCTCTGATATGACCTATTAGTGAACAATGCACCAGAGAGTTCATTGTATGGCCCATTAATATATTTGTATAAGGTTATCATGTCCCCATGCAAACGTCGCTTCTCCAATGTAAACAGCCCTAACTTGTCTAATCTCCCTGCATATTCAAGCCCTCCATTCCCCTTATTAATTTATTTGCCCTTCTCTGAACTGCCTCAATTTCCAAGATGTCCCTTTTGTATATGGGATTCCAAAACTGCACCGCATATTCTAAATGAGGCCTTACCAGTGCCTTGTAAAGAGGGAGAATAATATTTTTCTCTCTTGAATCTATTCCCCTCTGTCAGGAAAGTGTGCAGTTAGTTGCTGGAGTGAATGGTGAAGTGTTAACCTTTTAGCTGATAGGACAGGGGTGTGCATAGTCACTGAGAGTCAAGAGTGTTTTTGGGGCATCTTTAAGGCCGTAACTTAAAGTGGTGGCAGCGAGTACCGATTGATTGGTCAGATCACGTGCCCAGCAAACTGGCGTTCGTGACAAATTGGCTGGCAGCGGTGGGATAAATTATTTTTTATTAGAGCATTAGTGCTTGGATTAAGTATTTAACCCTTGTACTAAAGAACTGTATCCTTGCGAGGGTATCAGTCTTCAAACACAAACTCAGTGCATTTATTTTTAAAAGACATACGTACAAACAGTTGTTCCCCCCCCTTCTCTGTTTTTCTTTTCTATCTTTTATTTGGCAAGGTTAGCTGAGGATGGCAACCTTTTACAAGAGACAAACCAAGGAGGTCCTGATCAACCTCTGTGAGGAAAGAGGTATTGATGTCCTGGACAAGTCCAAGGAGCTGCTGATAAGGGCATTGTTTAAGAGTGACCAGGAGCAGCAGAACTACACAACTGAGTCGGGAAGCGATGTGGATTTAGCTATCCCAGAGAGGACTGTTAAAATTGGATCTTCTCAGCATGAGAATACTACAGAGCAGGAAGACCGTACTTCTGCCTGCAAAAAAATTTACAATTGTTGGGTTCAGATGACCCCCAGCTACGTCTTCAATTGATCTTGCAGCATCAGGAGAGGGAGGCAGCCGCAGATTAGAGAGCTGAACGGCAAGCCCAGCGGGAAGCAGTTGAATGGCAAACAGAGCGTGAAATGGAAGCTGCAGCAGCTGAGCGGGAGACGCAGAGAGAATTCGAAGCTGCAGCCGCAGATCGTGCATTTCAACTGGAGTTGGCAAAGCTCCAGCACCAGACCCAGTCTCCACATTCCAGTGAGTCCAGAGAGGGTACATAGTAACATAGTAATTAAGGTTGAATAAAGACATTCGTCCATCAAGTCCAACCTATTCCCTTTTTTTTTTTTTTTTAACCCTACCTAACAGTTGATCCAGAGGAAGGCAAAAAACCCCAGCTAAAAAAGGGGGGAAAAAATTCCTTCCTGACTCCAAACGGCAATCGGAAAGTATCCCTGGATCAACCAGATCTATATGCATTAATACCAGTAGTTCTCAATATTTTTTAGTTTTAGAAACTTATCCAGGCCTTTTTTAAAGTTATTCAATGAACTGCCATTACCACCTCTCTGAAGACAGTTCCACAGTTTCACCGTTCTCACTGTAAAGAAACCTCTCCTAACTTGAAGATGAAACTTCTTTTCTTCCAACCTTAAAGGATGTCCACGAGTCCTCTGATATGACCTATTAGTGAACAATGCACCAGAGAGTTCACTGTATGGGCCATTATATATTTGTATAAGGTTATCATGTCCCACCACCTGCCGCTTCTCCAATGTAAACAGCCCTAACTTGTCTAATCTGCCTGCATATTCAGCCCCTCCATTCCCCTTATTAATTTAGTTGCCCTTCTCTGGACTGCTTCCTTTCCAAGATGTCCCTTTTGTATATGGGATTCAAAACTGCACCGCATATTCCAAATGAGGCCTTACCAGTGCTTGTAAAGAGGGAGAATATATTTTTCTCTCTTGAATCTATTCCCCTCTTTATACAAGACAATATCTTGCTAGCTCTAGCTGTTGCTACCTGGCATTGTTTGCTACAGCTAAGTCTGTTATCTACCAGAACCCCCAAATCTTTTTCCATTTCAGATGCACCTAACACAGAGTTATTTGGTGTAGGTGGCACAGGGATTATTAAATCCCAAATGCATCACCTTACATTTATCAACATTGAATCTCATCTGCCATTACCACCTCTGCTGGAAGACAGTTCCACAGTTTCACCGTTCTCACTGTAAAGAAACCTCTCCTAACTTGAGATGAAACTTCTTTTCTTCCAACCTTAAAGGATGTCCACGAGTCCTCTGATATGACCTATTAGTGACAATGCACCAGAGAGTTCACTGTATGGGCCATTAATATATTTGATAAGGTTATCATGTCCCCACGCAACTGCCGCTTCTCCAATGTAAACAGCCCTAACTTGTCTAATCTGCCTGCATTTTCAAGCCCCTCCATTCCCCTTATTAATTTAGTTGCCCTTCTCTGGACTGCTTCCATTTCCAAGATGTCCCTTTTGTATATGGGATTCCAAAACTGCACCGCATATTCCAAATGAGCCTTACCAGTGCCTTGTAAGAGAGAATAATATTTTTCTCTCTTGAATCTATCCCCCTCTTTATACAAGACAATATCTGCTAGCTCTAGCTGTTGCTACCTGGCATTGTTTGCTACAGCTAAGTCTGTTATCTACCAGACCCCCAAATCTTTTTCCATTTCAGATGCACCTACACAGAGTTATTTGTGTGTAGGTGGCACAGGGATTATTAAATCCCAAATGCATCACCTTACATTTATCAACATTGAATCTCATCTGCCATTCTGCTGCCCATTTTGATAATTATCTAGGTCTGCTTGCAGCACTTGCACATCATTGGAAGTTCCAAAGCTCTGCATAATTTAGTGTCATCAGCAAACCACAGACCTTGCTCTCAATGCCCCCTTCTAAGTCATTTATAACAGATTAAACAGAAGCGGCCCCAGTACAGAACCCTGAGACTCCGCTTAGAACTTTAGCCCACATAGATGTAGCTCCATTAACCACCACTCTCTGTTTGCGGTCCATAACCATTCTCTATCCATGAACAATGTTTTCTTCAAGGCCAACAGTCCTCAGTTTATACATTAGTCGCCTATGTGGCACAGTATCAAAGGCTTTTGCAAAATCCAAATATACCCACATCCACAGCTGTGCCTGAATCTAACTTCTTACTCACTTCTTCTAAAAACCAATAAATTTGTCTGGCAATGATATTTCTCATAAATCCATGCTGACTACTACTAATAAGATGATCTCTGGAGACAAAGTCAAGGATATGATCCCTTAACAAAGTTTCCATCCACCTTCCCTACCACTGATGTTAGGCTTACGGTCTATAGTTACCAGGCTGTGAACGACTACCTTTTTTGAATATTGGTATTACATTGGCTTTTTTCCAATCCAGCAGCACATCCCCAGACAAAGCGAATCTGAAAAGATGAGACACAGTGGTCTTGCTAGAACTGAACTAAGCCTCTTTTAAAATCCTGGATGCAATCCATCTGGTCCTGGCGCTTTATTGATATTAACTTGTCTAATTGATTCCGTACCATATCCTCTGTTATCCAATGTGAAAACTCTTCATTTCCTCCCTGCACATTGTTACAATCCCTACTGTAAGGATTCTCAACAGTAAAAACCGATGTAAAAAACGGTTTAGCAATTAGCCTTTTCGGCATCCTCTACAACCACCTCAGCTCCATTATTTAATGGTCCCAATTCTCAGTCCTCTTTTTTTACCATTATATACTTAAAAAAACATCTTGGGGTTGGACTTGCTTTGTTCGGACATCCGTTTTCATTTTCTATTTATAGTTTAATTGCTTTCTTGCACTCTTTTTACAACTTTTGAAGTCCCTGTAAGCCTGTTCTGTGCCTTCTGCTTTCAAAATTTTAAAAGCCCTTTTCTTTTTTTCCATCTATTCCATCTTTTAAATTTGGCTTCAATTCCTGTTTAACATACATCTACTCCTCCTCCTTTCTTATTAACTCGGTCATGTCTAAATAAGGGAACCCTCAATATTTACTGTCCAGTCGTTGAATCATTAAGCCATGATTCTGCTATACCAATGACTATATACCTTTCCTTTAGAGCTATATTTTCAAGTTCGCCGGTTTTTCCAGCCAGACTCCTTGCATTGGTAAACATACATTTTAGATTATCAATTGATTTACTTCCATACATGGTCGTACATGCCTCCTTATCCTCTATGCTCCCCCCTCCTCCTTCTCCTCCCTCCGTTGTGTTACTAGCCCCCAGATCCCTAACTTCTCTATCTACCCCTGTGTGTTAAACGTTCCTCCCCCTCCCCCATACCTATTTTAAAATCTCCTCCAACCCCCTAGCCATCTTCTCCCCCAAACATTTGCACCATCACCATTGAGGTGCAATCCGTCACTACTAAAGAACCTGTAGCCAACAGAAAAGTCAGCCCAGTTCTCTAAAAACCCAAACCCCATCTCTTACAAACCACTCTCTTAGCCACCGCATTTATACTCCTGAGCTCCCGTTGCCTCCCTAGCGTAGCACGTGGCTATGTTTGCTTTGCATGGTTCACCCAAGTTTCCTGTCATGGACAATGATAGCAATTTGGACACACTTTTGTTAAGTTTTGAAAAGTGCTGCAGACAGTATCAGTTGCCACAGAGCAGTAGGCAAGATACTTGACACCTGGATTAAAGGCAAAGCCTTATATGCCTTTGTTAAACTACCACCAAGCTTGATGGGGACTATGATGCATTGAACAGGCTCTGATTAAGAAGTTTAACCTCAGCCAGAGTGTATCGCAAAAAGTTTCGAGCATTGCAGAGAGGTCCCACTTACAGCTACTCAATGTTGTGAGTAATCTGAGAACCTGTTTTCGGCAGTGGATTAAGGACTGTCGGTTACCAAATTTGAGGAGCTGGAGGATCTTATGGTAATGGATCAGTGCCTTAATATCTGTCCTGGAGATGTGCGACAGTTTGTATTGGATCGAGAGCCAAAAACAGCGCAGAAAGCAGCAGGAGTCGCAGACACCTATGCAGCCAACAGGGTGCCAACATATCCATATCGTCCAACTTTACAAAGATCACCAAGCTGGAAGGAGCGTCACCACAGGGAAGCAGCACAGCAGAATGTCAAGGCTGGTGAGAATTTGTCTGAAAGGCGGCCCAGTGTGAGCGTAAACCATGGAGATACACGCAGATGTTTTTATAGTAACCAGACGGGACATGTAAGAGCTTCCTGTCCAGAAAGAAAGGGACCAGTGTCACCTGTCAATCTGTGGTAATGCTCGTATCTATGTAAACAGAGAATTTATGTTATCATATGCAGACTGTGACTGTGGGAGGTAAAGTTACCCAGGGGTTACGGGACTCAGGAGCTAACTTGTATCTGGTGCGCCCAGATGATAAACTTTGGGGACATTATTCCTGGAAGACTTTATAGGTAAAGGGAGTGGGTGGGAGTCATCCACGGGTGCCTGTGGCTAATGTTTACTTGAGTAGGTTGTGGGGAGAGGTCTGAGGGGAGTGGGGAATCCAATGAAATTCCTGTCAATGTTTTTACTGGGAATGATTTGGGGAGAAGGTCTCTGCTTTTGTGCCAAATGACCGGTCTCACTAAGTCCAGCCGCGCTGGAGTGTGCCACCCACTGCAATCAGTAAAGGGAACAGGTAACAAGGGCAGGTAACTGGGAGGGAGGGCTGAGAGACCAGAGCAGATGTCCGGCGGCGTGCCAAACCAGTATTGCCTAACTGTGTGAATGGAGAGAGAGAGAGGGATCCCCCAGTTCACTCTCTGGTAGAGTCAGGTATAGTACCTGTAGGTAGGGATTGTCACAGTAGCTGGGAGGGTGGGCTGAGAGACCCGAGAGGGTATCAGTCAGTGCCAGAACCAGTATTGTCTATATGTGTGAATGTAGAGGGGGAGGGAAGGTATCCCCAGGGTGATGTTCTGGGTAAAGTACCCATAGTAGAGAGGGATTTCCAGAGTAGGATCCCTGATCCTGTGCCCAATCTGCCTGAGGTCCTGGGTAGCAGTCAGGAATTAGTGCAGGATGTGTGGGGCAGGTGTGGACTCAGAGGGTACTAATGGATTTTTCCACTCAGACTGAGGGTAGCTGTGGGCATGCATTAGCGCCAGTACCAACCTCACTGGTGAGTGGAGAAAGAAGAGCAAGGGGTAAAGAGGGACAGCTAACGGAGCTAGGAGTGTCCCAGGTAGATGAAAGAAGGTAGCTACCCTGAGGACAAAACCACCAGTAACAGTCACTGGTTTGTCCCAGTCTAAGAGGAGCAGGGATATGGTGAGCAGGAAGGCAAGGAAAGGGTTAAGAGTGGCCAGGATCTGTCTGAGTTAGACCCAGGGGATGGGGAACTTTAGACCCACAGGATACAGGTGCAATGAGGATAAAGAAAAATCTTCCAGCAGGAGAGTGTGTCAGAGGGAGGACAGATGCCTGAGTTAGGAGTGGCCGGGTACAGTCCCCTACATATACCATAGTAATTAAGGTGAATAAAGACATTCGTCCATCAAGTCCAACCTATCTTTTTTTTTTTTTTTTTTTTCCCCTACCTAACAGTTGATCCAGAGGAAGGCAAAAAACCCAGCTAAAAAAGGGGGAAAAAATTCCTTCCTGACTCCAACGGCAATCGGAAAGTATCCCTGGATCAACCAGATCTATATGCATTCTACCAGTAATTCTCAATATTTTTTTAGTTTTAGAAACTTATCCAGGCCTTTTTTAAAGTTATTCAATGACCTTGCCATTACCAGGCCTTGAACTTCATGCCTCTATATGATGATTAAATGTGTCGCTACCTTGCCCCCCAAGTCAATGTTAGCTCCGCCAATTACATAATTATGCAGTTACAATATTAGAAAGTGGACAGAGACAGACAGAGGATAGATTGACAGAAAGATTGAGAAATTTGGGGGAATTTGAGATCCATTGAGGGGAGCCAAGGGGCACATGATTGGAAGGACTACTACATACCAGAGTAAATTTTAGATACTGACCAAATTGCTACTGTCACAAGGGTTTTAAAGAAGGAAGTGCCAAGAGGATGGCTGCTGCCGCCAATACAAATATCAGGAAAGCAATTTGTCAATTAATTCTAGTCATTGGACCCGGCTGACCTTGCTGTTCTCAATGCCTGTATGTGTCCAGTTAAAAAGGTTGGGTCCCCTCTATTAAAAGAGCACACCTCTCATACCTTTCAAACACGCATTAGGATGATTATCTAGGTTCTTGTTTTTAAATTATATGCTTTTTTAAAGTGGCAGCTATAGTGAAATAAAAACATCGGCCCATTGGAAAGTTAAAATTCAGTGTACTTGTTGGGAATTATCCTCCTCTGTCACGTGGACTTGTTTTTCCATGGGGTCAGATCTCTGTGCAGCCACCCCCCCTTTCCCACCCCCTCGCGTACCTATTCAGTATCAACTCGCTAAACCAACAAGGTTATCATGTGCAGTAGGCGTTAAAAAGTTCAATCACCACTGAAAAAAACCCCCCACGCACAGTGGCCAAGAGAAAGCAAGCTGTTTGGAGACCACGGATCTATCAGTGTCCTTAATAAAATACGATCTCTTTTGTGAAACATATCAATGCGTGAAGACTATCAAGAAGGGGGTCAAGTGCAGCTTATCTCGGCCTCAAAGCTACCCCTCCCCCTCTTACTTCTCTACGCTGATTGGATACAGAGCATGACGGATGGAGGGACTTGAGCAGGAAGAGGCTCATGTCACTGGGATTTGATTGACAGACGGAGTAGGAGTACAGGAAGCAATCATGTCTCTTTAACTTGGTATCTCAGGGACAGAGGAGGGAAACATTAAGTAAATACAGGACATCGGGGGTGGGGGGAATTATGAACGCATGGAAAGAAAGCAAAAGTAAGTTTCCACTATAGATGCCCTTTAAAGTTACACTCAAAACTGGCAGAAGAAAGAGACGCAGAACTGTATTGGCGGGGAGAGATTGCCTGGTAAAACATCTTCCTCTCGCCAGTCATCGTTGCTAGGATAAAGTCTAATAATCAAGCTGAATCAGGGTGGGATGGAGGGGGTTTTCTGGATGCTAGTTTTGAGTTAGGGGCAGACAGAACTGCTTTACACCCCCTTCACATATGGCTAATTGAAGGCGCAGAGAGGCGGGAAATCGGAAAAAAAAAATGTGTCGGGGGGTGGTGCATACCTTTACTATTTTGAAGCAATTTAAAGGATACTATGCCTCCAATGCATTTTTTTAACTTCCATTGGCTTCACTGGTCTTTGAAACAATTTGTGTGCAGTTTCAATCAAGTAAATGCGCCCTAAACCTTATACGATTCTTAAATTATTTTAAACGTTCTTAAATAAACATTTTCAATGTAAAAAAAAATTAATCTAAAGGCTTTTAATTTAAAAACCAATGTAACTGCAGTTTATTTCGGGCTGGAGCTCACCTTTGATAATTAAATAAAACAAGGTTTCCCCAGCACTTTACGGCGCATTGGAGAATCCCTTCAACCAGTCGAACACACGATACACTGATTCACTGGGTTTCTGTATTCAGACACATGCTCTGGGAAACTGGGCAGTAACTGTAGACAGAGACAGTTCCATCATTCCTCAGAGGGATCTCCATTGTTCTTCATTTCATCTCGCCACTCTTGATATATTCCACTTCCATATCTGCAAAGAGGAAAGACAAACTGTGCCAACATAGCAATAAGGAGCTGCAGTTACATTCAGCATAGTCCCCTTAGAAATAAGGAAGGGCCCCACAGGTCTGCCACTGAGTGATGTAATCTGTTTACAAAATCCATCATATAAATTGAGGTTTGTAAATCAGGACACTTTCCTGGAGACCAATTAGAAAGATGGGATCAAGCAGCCCCCCCAACCTCAGCTGGATGCTAGAATTACGTTTTTATTAAGGATGAACCTTCCACATGTTTTGAACTCTCTGTTTTTTCATCGGGTGCAAGTGCGATGTTTTGGCTCACTCGTAAAAGGGCAGGTCCCAGCCCAAACTAACAACAGGTAACTCACACCCCCCAAAACAGTAATAAGTTTGAAATAAGGTAATTTGAAGCATCTCCTCGCACTCGGCTTCTAGTAGCTGTTGGTGTGCTAGGTCCTCAAAAGCTCTAAACCCACTAGCGAGTTTTAGGATCATAATGAATGTTGAGCGAGTCCGCTACCACGTGGCGAGTATAAACTTAAAATTATTTTGACAAAGGGTTTAAAGTTTATGTCAGCAACGTGTTAATGTTAAAGCCTGAAATATATAAGTTAACTGAATCCTGCACAATGTCCTGTTTCTTCCCTGATTCTGCTTCTGGTTTTCAGTTAGATGTCATTTGGATATCACGCCATGGATGGCTGAATGTTCATCCTTCTGGCCTCTTCTGAGCTGCTTCAGGGCTCAGTACAGTTTCCAAAATTTCTACCGTTTTTTCCATGACCTGCTCCAGAAGCGTAGCAGGCAACAATCATCAATTCATAGAACAAAGATATGATATATCAACAATTTTAAAAGGGCCATTTTTCTAAACGTGTTCTTTATGAGTGTGGGTGGTCTTTAACGGATACGTGCATTGAGTAATAGCTGTTACAGTTACATGGAAGTCAGCAGTGTTAATATTTTCTTTTGCCCCCCCTAGGTCCCTACTGAGCTACCTCCATTAGCATCCAATTAAGTACATGCTATTACAGTGTCAACTTATCCTTAAATCACAAAAGTAAGTTCTAGTATCCAAGCTAGTTGATGTCTCTCTTGCAGTCCATCTTTTTTTTTATATTGTATACTTGGGACAGTGTTGGATTCCAATGACTACAATATGAATCTGCCTGAATGAATTTTGAACAGCACCTGCAGCCCAAGGTAAGACCAGCTTTTAATACATTTTTACCTGGAGAACAACCTGTATGCAAACGTTCTATTTAAAGGGGAAACTAAGTACAATTACCATCTTCCGGTAACCAATACCCAAGTGGATGGAGCACAATCAAATCCTCTGGTCCTTCCCAAGCCTACAAGTAAGCCAGAGGGCATATGGGGTATAAATGTTCTCTAATGGTTCAATCCTATCAATCTGACAGCTTTAAAGATTTTGGCCAAAAATCCTATGAATGAATTTCCCATTCTCCACACGCAGACAAACACACTGCTGACAGCTGACATGGATCAAATTTTTTAACGCAATGTTTATATGTTGCAAAAGCCCTTATACTTTTTGTGGGAGCCGACACGCGACCAATTGTTGTTGATTCCAAACGGAAAAAAGAGAAGGATCAACAACGGTACATTTAAGAGACATGTCCACCCCAAACGTAAAATTTTCCATCTAATCTTAAAAGGATTGTAAAGAATCCCGACTTTAGTCGGTCTGCAAAGGCCTTTGTTCGAACCCTATTCATTTAATTGCCTCTCTGAACCATTTTGGTATAACATGTCCGTTATTTGCAGGATTCCAATGAGGCCTTACTTGCTTTTGTACGCGTTTTAAGTTCCAGTCCAGCCATGAATTCAAGGCCTGTCTGAAACTTTAAAACACTTACAAATGTTATTTTGTCCCGATATAAACACATTCGTGTCTAGTACATTTAAGAAGCTACGGGAAAGAGCAGTAACAACTGTAAAATGCTTCAATTGGTCACGGTTACAGGGCAATCAAAACGATCATGACATATTGCTACCGCTATATTTCCCGATACCCTAAGTAATCCTCCCGTTGACCTGCGCTGGGCAAATAAACACATTCTACATTTTACCTAACTGTCCAACTCGGATTGGTTTGATCGGTTAATGATAGAACCCAACTATCGTCTGTCCTTTCATTACATTTACCCGCACCGCCCCAGCTTGCTAAACCGACACTACGAAACTCCCATCACCATTTTAGGCTAAAAACGTGTTTGCTTCATTTTCCCTTAAGCAAAAATACCTACCAACTCAGACGATGCGAGACGCTCTACAACCGAGTCAAATGGATTTTACCAAAATAAACGGTTAACCGCGCAAACAATCCAAAGGCCTTAAGGTACAGGCAATAACCACTCGTCTTGCTCTAGAACCTTCACACAAAAATGGCAGTCGTCGTTAAAGTTAACAGATTGTCATGCGCAAATCCCTCCTACTTCCTGCTGCAACGCGGTTTACCTATTCTCTTATCTCAGCGCCAGGAAGTGACTGAAAATAAGAACACCCCCCCCCCCCCAAAGTAGCTCGAATTGCACACACCCCTAAGTTACCGTTATTATTTTAATGACTTATTTACGATTTCTGGACCCATCTAAAACGTATATCATGTTGGAGTTACATACATTCGCAAGACGCTGACATAGTGCGGCTGCAAGTCAGAAACAAGGAGACCCGGAAGATAAATCCTTTTCCCTGTCTAATATTTTAACGTGACCCAATACCGTCCATGTGCGTGCCTTTGCTCATGTCATGTGACTCAATGTGCGTGGCGTGTTCTTGCCTTACAAAGAGAACTTATTACACAACTGTTTGTTTTGTTAACGACTATGGGTTGTTAAAGGAGGTACCATGCTACATTGTACATAACTTTTTTCTATATATAATAAATATATATTTAAAATTAACTAATGTAAGCTCGACAGGAAGAGACCTCATTTGCTCTTGTAGCAAAGCTCTAGCTCTTCTATTTTATATAACTTATATATGTATTTATATATCATTTATGTTTATGTGGAGCTATAGTATTTGGCCCCCTTGTATGACTTTTTTTTTTTGTATCTTATTGCTGTACAGCGTACAACCTGTTTGGACAAAGTTCCAAGACCAGGGCCCGAAACGTCACGGGCCGGCAAGAAGTGTTTAGGTCACGGACCTGTAGGAAAAGTTGTGCATCAGTGCCACAGTTACAGTCCTGCAGATCAAATGTATGTCACAGCACCACCCCACAGACAAAGACCCAACACAGACCAAGTTTTCTGTATGCTGTGCTGTTCTGTCTGTGCATTTAGTGTGTTACGTTTTACATAATGATGTACGACCATATATACAAGCATGCATTGCAAATACTGTTAGACAGTAGTGCAGGTGTGGAGATCTGATTTGAAGCAGGTCAAGGCAAGCAGCATTAAGCAGTTGTGCCCAGAGGAAGGGGTGCTATCGATTAGTAATGAATCTTGCAAAGGCCCGGCCCTGCGTGCCACTTGAGTGATGTAAATAAAACCCACTTGTTTGCAAGACCTGGCGTGCCCTGATTTTTTTGTTTTATCTGTATAATTTGGTTCTTTCAGGAGCACCCTGTCAGTTTGTACCTAAGAAGTGAGTTCCCGGAAATGATGTGTGGTATGTTTTGCCAGGTAATCCCGCCACAATGTGCGTTCAACTAAACACACCGTTTTTATTTATTATTTTTACTGAAAGCTCGGCGCCATGATTTCAGTGATACCAACACCAAGTGCACAAACATGCAAGGGGTTCGGGATCTGTCTGCATCTCCCTTATGGCCATGGCTGTTAAGTTGTAGGGGTCGAGAGAGGCGCTACTTAGATCCCTTCCCCTGTAGGCATCAGGAACCATCCAAACTTGCTCTCCCTTTCCATCCAAGGCTCAAATGTAGAACGTCTGAAAGTCTAAAAAGGACTCACGCAATCCCACCACATAACATGAGCAAACACACATACCCTCCCAGTCTGTGCCAGGCAATTCTGCCACAGTGTGCACATTCTAACTAAACGATCCAATTTGCAACCTGGACCCTATCCAGATTCAGATTTACATGCTAGATCATATTCTTTATTTGTCATAAAAAAATATAAAACAAACATTCATACCGTGTACGTGGCGCAGCACGGTGGTAACAATACACAAGCACTCATGTGGTGCAAAACCTAACATAACAATAGGTCTGCACTACTCATTCATGACTTTACTTACATTCTATAACGATATAGACAGGGGTATGCTGGGGGGAGGTGTGGGCTGGCTGGGCTGGGCTGGGGGACATTTCATAACAAAATGACAAGTGTGTGAAAACTATGGGGGGGGGGGCTGGGCAAGGGGGCAGCATTACACATTCAACCCTTAGACATTGAAACAATCAAATAAGCCGCAGTGTGGGGGGGAAGGAAAGAGGTGTAAGGGTGGGGAGAGAATTTGCCCGAAGCTTTATTTGAAACAGACACAAAGGAAAGGAGGGGGGGAGGTAGAAAACAATTAATCGCCGTCTTTTCCTCCGCTTGTCCTAATGGAATAGTCTCTGAGCAAGCTATGGATTAGCTTCGGCAGTCCAAATGGAATCCTCTCCCTTCTTAGAACCAGGCGCATTCCTGGCTACCCAGTATGCGTCCTAAAACAGTTCATAAGGGCCAGGCATCTGGAATCGCCTGGTCTCCGTGAGCTCGCAGAAATAGTCGTAAAGCACCAATGGTGAGAAAAGGCTGTTCCTGGGCATTGTCCGAGTTCATGTTCCAAGGCATCCAACATGCCTGTGGCCACAGGGCATGCCCAGAAGAGATGCAAGCGTCTCCTCCTGGACGATGCAGAATGGACAATGTCTGGAGCGCACAGGTTGCGGGCATGCATGAAAGTCCCTGAGAGGTAAAACCCCCCTGAACCGACATCCACGCTAGGTCTTTATGTTTGTTGGTAAGCCTGCTGCCTGGCAATATTGTTCCCATACAGTTTAGCTGTAGCAGCAGGAGCCCTGGAATAGATCCCATTGTGTCTCTAGCTCTGATGAGCTTGTTGATCATTGATTCCACAGGTCCGGTTTCACTCCTCAGTTGGTGTTCCCTCACGAACTTTGTCCTCCAGGTAAAACCAAGGGTTGTGTCCCAGTGTAAGGGATTGGGAGCTGTCCCCAAACTTGTCCAGCCTCAAGACCTCTCCATAGAGGTAGCAGGAAGAAGCGTGACATGGAGGTTTCCCGCGGAGCTGTGGCAAAGCTCGTGATTGTCCGGCGGATGCAGTTGCATACAAAGAAAATCCGCAGCATGGTGGGGATGTCAGGATTCCCTTCCTCCCCGCTGTGGTCCTTGTACATCACTGACCGCTTTACTCTGTCCATCTTGGAGCCCCAGATAAAGTAAAAAACCACCGCCCTAGTGATGGCTCTGGACACTGTTGCCAGTGGGGGGCCAGGCCTGGGCCATATACTGCAAAACAGGACTATCTCATTCCGCAATACTACGTGTTGTTACCTTCGATGGAAAGGTCTCTGAGGCTCCATAGTCCAACCTTTTTGTCGCATCTTTGAGAGTCTTTCATCCAAGACTTCAGGGCCGCTCCCTCTCCACCAACCAACTCCTAGAATTTTGATGAAGTCTGGTTTCACGTGAAAGGCTTGATGCAAGGGTGGATGAAGGTGCCCATTCTCCCAAAGAGTAGAGCTTCTGACTTCCCGCAGTTGACCTTTGCCCTGAAGCGCTTTGCTGAAGTCCTCGCAGGTCTGGACGAGTGCTGTCATCGACTGGGCGTCTGCGCAGAAGATGTGACGTCATCCATATTACAGCGAGCACTTTGCCTCACGACGGTCTGGACCTGGTACAGTGATCCCTCTGATCATCTGGTTCTGCCTGATGCTTTCTGCCAAGTGGGCTCTATGCAACAGACAAAAAGGAGAGGTGAGAGAGGGCAGCCTTGTTTACCCCAGACAAGATTGGAAAGGGGTCAGTTTTCCAGCCATTCACTAATACGAGCTGACAATATCTCAGTACATCAGGCTACATACGAAAAAATCTATCACCTAAACCAAGTCTGCGCAGGGCCCTACTCATAAACACATGTGAGAAACGGTCAAACGCTTTCTCCTGGTCAAGACTGACCAGGGGGCGGATGCGGCGGTCGCGCGATGTAATGGACCGTGTCTCTGATAGAGCAAGACTTCCTGCGATTCTGCGCCCGGGTATGCCGCAGGTCTGGTCGCGGTGGACGATCTGTCCGATGACAGCCTTTAGCGGTTGGCGAGTACCTTGCAAGGATCTTGTATCACATTCAGAAGAGGATCGGGGCGGCAATTTTTAAGGTCCGATCTCTCCCCCTTCTGCTTATACAAGATCGTGATCAATCCTCCCTCAGCGACTGGGGCATTCTGTCTTCATCTGCCATCTCCTCGAAAAGTTCCAGCACGTCCGGGCCAATGAGATCCCACAGCGCTACAAGAGCTCTGCTGGGAGACCATCAACCGCCCGGGTCCTGCCGTTCTAAACGATTTGACAGCAGAGTGCAGCTCCCCAGCGACAGAGGGGCCTCTGTTCTGGCAACACCTATGGGATCAAGCGTGTTAGTAACAGCAGACATAAAATACTCAGTATTTCTGCGTCGGTGGTTTTAGGGGAGTAAGGCGCTGTAGTAGTTGGAAACCACTTTCATCACCGCTTTCTTTTCCCCTTCTGTCTGTGCCGGTCCTCGTCCGCAGCTCCGTCAGGGGCGTGTGGCCGGAGTGGAGTTTCCTGAAAAAGAAGAGTTACACTTCTCCCCCTTCTCTAGATTTTCCACTTTGGAACGAAGATGATGGCTCTGGATTCCTCCCGAGGGCTTTTTCAGCGACGACTTGGTCTCCTCCAGCTCCTCTCTTATCCCAGCCGTGAAGGTGAAGGTCCTGCAGGGACTGGAGTTGCCTCTGAAGTCTCCTGAAGTTGCCTTTCTCACCACGCCTGTTGTTCTTCCTCTGACCTGAAAGAAACTGCGAAACTTAATCTTCACAAACTCCCACCAATCACTTATACAGTTAAATAACATTTCTCATTTCTCCAGCTGATATATGCATTCCGGAGTTCCTCTAGCAGCGGCCTCTCTTTCCAACAGGGTGCTGTTCAACTTCCAGGAGCCGGGGCCGGAAAAACCATGGCCCAGAGTCCCCTGAAAGAGAATGCCCCTGTGGTCCGAGGAAGAAGCAGGGGACCATGGAGTGCGTGCCTTGCTTCACTGTGCGGGAGGTAAACACAAAAGTCAATCCTAGAGCGCACAGACCCGTCGGGGCGGCTCCAGCTATAATTAACAGAGCCGTTCCGATTGAGTCCGATTGCATCCTTTAAGGAAGCTTCAGTTACCATCTCCTTCAGCGTAGTTTCGATGTTACATCAAGCTAGCGTTGTTGCCGGTGCTGCGCCCATTCTCCTCTATCGGACAGTTGAATCACCGCCCATCACCACTGCCCTGGTGGTTGCTAACTGGGCCCGCAGGGTCTGGAAAAGTTCAGGCGCTCATTCTTCCCAGGGGGAGCGTACACATTGATTAGCCGGACTGGCTCGCCCGCCCAGGAGCCGTCTATGACCAGAATTCTGCCACAGACCAACTCCGGACGAATCAAGTGTGAAGAGGCTCCCCCTGTGATGAGAACGGCTACACTCGCGGACTTACAGCTGCCCCCACACCGACCAGTAGGAGGGACCGTGGGTCCACTGCCGACAGAGGTACCTATAGGTTGGAGAAAAAGGTAGGCACATTCCTTGCAACATAAATATATCACATTGCTGTGAAGAAAGAAACGTTAATATGGACTGCCTCCTTAACTTATCCTTAATACTCCGTACATTAATTCTGCTAGATTCATACTTATTAGTATTTACCACAGCAGGTTCCAGGTTCTACAATCACTATGGGGTTAGGACAGCACAGGATAGTGATTAGCTATAAATTAGAGAGAGAGAGATGTTTTTAAAGAGCTAAAGCTCCCCACGAGTAAAAATGAAGTAGACCCTTCTTATTACAGAAGGTACCTCAGACTCATGTTATTATTGCCCTAATAATCTAACATATAAACACACATTTCCCACCTCCAAATAAATGGGTGGGGACATGCAAAGTATCTTATTATTACCTGTAGCCAAGGCATGTTCTAGATGTATTCATCTAGATAGAAGAATTTGTTAGGGCACTAGCTATAAGTATCATATTGTGTAGGCTAGGTGCTCTATAGGAAAAATGGACAATGTAGAATTATATATATAAAGAGGAAAAACCTATGGCAGTCTATGTCAGTATATTTAAAAACCCCTTTATTAGCAGCTCTTATGGGCAAAAAAATACTTATAAAAACATACACAAAATCCAAAAACCATGGTCTGTGTCCACAACAGTATCAGGTACTATGGTAGGAATAAAGTGCAAATGCGCTGAAATATATTAAAGATAGGAATTCAAACAATAAATGATTAAATGAATAAATAATTATATTGCACTATAAAAATAAAAAGTGCAGGGTATCAAATAGATATCATAGTGTCAATTCCCAGTGGAATAGAATCCATATCTATCAGAGCATATTGCACTAACTACACAGGTAAATGAGTTAGTCCACAAAATCCACAAATGGTGTTATCTTAAAGGAGAACTAAACCCAAATACAAAGGCAACTCCACAGACTCTATAACTGTCACTTTGTAAAACCATTTGTCTCTCACCTCTGAATTCAGCTTTTTACTGTAGAATCATTATAGAAACATTCTGAGTACTGGCAATCTATGATGTCACGCCTGGCTTCTAGTGTTGCCTCTTCCTGGTGGTCCGGTACCAAAATTCCTTTTGCACATGCTAACTAGCTACCTTGTGTTTGTTTCCCACTACCTTTATGCTAAGCTGCATGTAACAGTTGAACGCAGAGTTCCTACCAGTGTCTCCCAGCCAATCATCAGCGATAGCAGTGAATATTATAGCAGATTTTTCCTGCTCAGTGGGGGAAGGTGTTAACTTTTCATATGTATTTAGGAAGCAACTTGTTAACCCTTTAAATTTGTGAGCATTTCTGCAAGACTGTGGTCTTTGTATGTGTTTATTTTGCACTCTACCATTTATGTTAGTGGTGGATTGCCGAAATGTACATTTAGGGCATGGCCACACTGTAACGCACCTGAATCACACACGATTTACATGTGTTTGTGCTTGTGATTTGTCCAGTGTCATTATGAAAACGCATGCGATTGCACAAAAATGCATGCGTTACCAAATTGCTGACACGTGCGTTAATCGCAACACACCCAAAATCGCAAGATTTTGGTGCGTTGCTGCGATTTTAATACAATTGGAAAATAGAAATCGCCTGAAAAAACATGCTTGTGTGGCCTATCCCTTAGAAGTGTAATGCAAGCTGCATTGATTTCAGTTTAGCCATACAGCATGTATTTAATGCAATGGAACTAGCAATTTCCTGAGGCTGTGGCCCACTTAAAGGGCATGTCCACCCCAAACTAACTTTTTATATGTATTTGGCCAAATAAGTGCTCTAAAACAAACTTTACAGCATGGAAATCGGTCCAGTGGTTTCAAAAGTTACAGACCTTTGTAGCTGGCTTAATCCTGCAGCATGGACATACAGCGATGACAGAGACGTTACATTACCTTTGCCTCTGTTCTTTTCATGTTCTTGAGCATGTCTGTTAACATCCAGCAGTGAGAACCGAGGAAGTTGCATCAGTAATGGTCTGACCCCTGGATCCGCCCTCTTTTCCCTCTCAACCAATCACAGCTGTAAAGTTATGTGTACTGAAGAAATCCAGGATCAAAGCTGCAGCAGCCAGCCCAGAGAGAGAGATAGAGAGAGAGAGAGACACCACACAGGCAAGAATTTTTTTTTTCCCCCCTAAGCTGCAGCTCGGGGTCATCTAAAGAGGAAGTGGAGTGGAAGTGCAAGCCTGATATATATTATAAATATTGGGCAAGGCAAATGATTTTTAGAAAAATGAACATGGTGTTTGAGGTGGTGCTATTATATAAAGAACATAAAAAGTTTATTTTTGGGTGGACATACCCTTTAAGTGCAATTGGACCCTAGCAGAGAGCATGCAATACAGACAAAAAATGGTGATTGCATGCACTCCAATAGCACACGGAAATGCATCGCATGTAGTGGGGCCGGTCACATAGGCTATTACATGCCTGCACTCCACTAGCACAATCGGATCACAAACACAATCCAAACGTGCTATGGAAGCTACCCTAAGTGTTTGAATCTTAAAGGGAAAGGTGGCAACCCCAGTAGAATTTATTAATTATTTTTAATAACACTTAACTAAAACCTTAAACAAACTGTGGTCTTGTTTGATTTATCAGCTTAATATAATAAGTTGGCATTTGCAGATAATAATCACATATTGTGTCCGTTTACTTAATCTGCGGTTGTGTCATTGTTCTGCCATGGTCCCCATACCTTGTTAGACTTATCCGGGCAACCCCTGTGTGTATATATCAATTTGTAATATTGTACATCTTTATTCACTAGTGATATCCACATTTTTAGGGTCGGTTGGATTAGGTCCATCCATTTAAGTACCACGCATTTCCTTGCGTAAAATAGAATGTGTTGGTGTAAAGTGGTTTGATGGCGTGTCCATCTATTCTCTGGGATCAGCCCGAAAGGCACATGGCTGGTTCTAGTGGCATCGTGTGTCTGAACTATGTTGGTTAGGAAGTTAGTTACTTCTATTTCAAACTGGTTGGACCGTTATGCAGTCCCAGATTAGGTGCCAGATTAGGTGCCATAATGAATGATTTATTATTGGCAGCCGTTGAGACGTCATGTGTTGAAGGGTATATCTTGTTCGTCTTCCCCGTCTAGGTTGGGTATAAATCATGTCCATTTTGCGATTGTTTCTTCTAATAGCTCCCCAGTTTAGCTTTCAGTAGTGTGTTGTATAGTCTAGATATTACAGGGTTATTCAATAAAAGGTCTTATCGTTAAAAATGGTGCTAATTTTGCCCCAATCAATCAGATATTAGCTTTCAAATGTTAAATAAGTTCTGATTGGTTAGGGCAAAATTAGCACCATTTTAAACAATAAGAACTTTTATTGAATCTCCCTGTAAGTGTTTAGACACTGGGGAGCTTAATACATCAATAAGGGCATGTGGTTATATCTATGCTTGGCATGTGAGTAGCTTCTTATACAGTGTTCCAGTTGTAGGTACGGTATAGTTTATTTCCAGGTAGGTTGTGATTTGTCTGTAGGTCGTTAAATTATCGGATTTCATTATTATGATAATATACAAACACAGAAAAGATAATCAATGCATATTCCTAGGCCCCATACAATATCATATTATCTACACACTGGCATACTTTATAAACAAAGGGGTTTTAGTATACATTACTGCGATCACATGAATGAAAAGCCTTCCAACCACATCAAGGTAACCCCAGTCTGGAAGGTCCTAACTTCTACACCTTTTTAAATTTCTTTTACTTCAATACGATTATTTTAAAAAGCAAAGGGCTGGGGGGAAGTGAGAGAGCCTGTTATATGGATCCAGTGTTGTAAAAGTTTGCTAATCGTATTGAAGTAAAGAAATTTAAAAGGTTGAAAGTTAGGACCTTTCAGACTGGGGTTACCTTGACGTGGTTGGAATTATTAACAGTATTCTTGGCATCCAAAATAAAATATCATCAGCATATAATATTACAACTTCATGCTCTCAGAGTTTTAAAACCCCTATGCTAATGTTTGTTCTTATCTTTCTGCCAATACCTCATTGTCAGTGCAAATAGGTATGGCGAGAGGGGTAGCCCTGTCTTGTACCTCTGTAAAACCCGGGTGACTATATATTGTTGTTGACTGCTAAGTGATAAGAGGGGTGTTCTAGGGGTTTTACCCCCCAGTTTTCAGGAGTACTATACTTGTGGCTGTGTACATTGAGTTGGGAAGTTTACCAGTTATCCATGCTTTGTTATACAGTTCAGTGAGTTGGGGGCTAGCTGGTTGATGTATCTACATAGATTTCTATCGGGAGGCATCTGGGCCTTGCCTTTGGCGAGATCTGCTATGGAGTTTCTCAGGTTTCTGTAATTAAGTCGCCCAGTTGGAGTTTTGGGTTGTATCGAGTATGGGTAGTGTAATGTCACTTAGGTATGTTTCTATTTCAGAGGTGCTGTGTTCTGACTGTGATAGATATAGGTCCTCATAATATTTAGTTAAACTGTCCGCTATCTCTGTTGCGTCAATATTATGCCGTAAGAGTTCTTGATTTCTAATATGATCTAGAGTCAGTTCTGGTTTTTGCCATAAAGGCTAATAATTTTGCCGATTGATTCCCTTGTGTTTTCTTAATGATTTTTTCTTGTGTGTAGTGGTTGAGTTGTTTTCTAGCTAGTAACCAGTTGTGTTTCTTTTCCTCAGTGGGGTCTGCAGTGTAGTGGAGTTCCGTTTGTTGTACTTGTGCACAGGGGTGTCCCTGGGTTTTTGGCACCTGAAAAGTTTGAATGACGCTCCTAGGTGGATGTGCGGCGCTGCGGCAAAGCAGGCGTGGCTTTGCGTGTGGGCATGGTTTTTTTGATGTGGTGTGGCAACATTTTTAATACTTTTGTATTTGAAAACATTTATTTATACAGTTGAGTTTATACATAAAACATACTTTCTCTAGAAAGAAAGATGATAGGGAAAACATTTGTAAGCTTGCCCACACGTCAATATAGACTCTTTCAGAAGGGCCCTAACTAAGTAATCTTATTCCTAACCTAAAAAAACCAGCTACAGCTAGCTTAACCATATGATATTCCTTTTAATAATATCTTTAGTTAAAGAGAAATATTTAAAAAGTATCTGCAGCAAAATATATGTTTGGTAGAGCAATCTGTTAATACTGTTGTCCCCATCATATCTGTTGTTAGGCAAAGTCAACAAGTCATTTAGTAATTTTTTGGTCAAAAACCTTTCAATACCTTGAAACATGGTATTATCTGGTGCTGTTTTCTCTTTTCTTCAGCAAGAGGGCTGAAGTAGGTAGGTAGGCCCCAGCACAAAATTAGGTAGGTAGGTCCCAGCCCCCAAGTAGGTAGGTAGGCCCCAGTAACAATAGTAGGTAGTAGGCCTAGCACACAGGTAGGTAGGTAGGCCCCAGCACACAAGATAGCCAGCCCCCAGACCCAAAATGGTAGGCAGGCCCCAAGTAGGTAGGTGAACCCCAGCAAAAAGTAGGTAGGTAGCAAATGCACTCTCACAATCACAATAATACACTTACACTGTCCCCACACTCCTGGTAGGCAAATTTGAAAGGTTTTTCAAACTCCCACCCTCCTCCCTCCCTGCCTCCCTAAACCTGTTCTGGCAGCGCTGCGCTGTCTTACTTTTGTTGTTCACTGCAATTTCAAGCAGGAAAGAGTGGCAGTGGCTGGACTCTGCACCAATTACATCAGGAATCAGGATGTCTGCACACTGTTTGGTCCCAGTCCATAGCTGTTCAAGGTCAAGGGGAACACATGGTAGGAGCTGTATCCTCTGGCTACTGTCAGCAGTTGTGCACACAGGATGGGTCTCACAGACAAGATGGGCCCCCTCACCACACTCTTTCTCTCTCACACACACACACTCTAAAAACACACACTACCACACTCTCACTAGGTACCTAGTCCGGCCCCACACACTCTCTCTCTCACACACACTCGCATACTCTCACACCCGCTCTCTCTCACATACACTCTCACACACAATCTTACACACACTCTCACCGCGGCCTAGGTGACCTAATCCGGCCCCACACTCTCTCTCACACACACACTCTCTCTCTCACACACTCGCATACTCTCACACACACTCTCTCACCCCCACACTCACATACACTCCACACAACACGCTCTAACACACACTCTCACACACACTCTCACCAGTGTCAGGGATCCGAATAAGACCTGCAGGCTGCAGCTGCACAAGCTCCCATGGCTCCACTCCCACAGATTACACTAATCGCAGGCTGCAGCAGTTTTTCCTTCCCGCAACTTCCGGTTCTGAACTTCCAGTTCTGGCCGTCTGACTTCTCCCTTCAGGTTTGCAGCTGCTGCCTGTGATTGGGCTCCGAGAGTCCCGACCGTCACGGACTATTGAACACAGGCACTCACAGCTCTTACTAAGTTACGCTATTAAAAGGGGGGGAGTAATGCCGCCTGTTTTTTTACTTGGAGTGCCGCCATGAGCAACTTTTTCAAGTTGCTTCATGGTAGGAGCGGCGCTGATTGTGTGGTGAGTTTTTTTCTTATATTCTAGATTTGTATGAATATGAGATAGTGGATTGTAGGCACCCCCTGAGGTATGCCTTAAAGGCATCCCATTGTATTGCTGTATCCATGATGATTGATCCATGGCTACGTATGTACAGATTTGTTCTGTTACTCTATCTGGTTCTGGAAACTGGTTCAGCCAGAAGGGTGTGTAGTTTCCAGTTTCGACCATTTGTATTGGGTTGTTCATCTTCAGTAGTATTGGGGAGTGGTCCGAGGTTTGTCTGGTAGATGGCAAATTCTTAAATCTTAAACTAAAGTAATGCCCCTGTGGTTACAAAAAATAATCTATACGTGGTGCGTGGCCGATTGAAGTATATTCATTGGATTTGGGATGTCAACTGCGCCAGCATCTACCCTATCTAGTTCAGATATTAATTTAATAGTTGGTGGTGTCTTGGGTGGAGGGGGTTTTGTTGAAGCGATCTTGGGATATAGCATGACCATATTAAAGTCTCCAGTACATATAATATAGCTGTGGGGAAACATCAGGAATGAAATACATTTTTTGAAATTGGGAGTGCCCATAGATGGGGGGTTGTATACATTAATGATTACATATAGATTATGGTCAATTGTAGCGCAATACACACAAATCTACCTCATATCTTTTTGGTGCGTATAATTTATAGCACAGTATATACTGTTGTATTCAATTAGATCAACTGGACTTGAAATGGTTCTTGAAGACGTTTCGCTAGTCATCCGACTAGCGAAACGTCTTCAAGAACTACATTTCAAGTCCAGTTGATCTAATTGAATACAACAGATATACCATGACTGGAGAATGGAACCTTCACAAACAAATTTATAGCACAGTGTTTTCTATTAACACTGCAGTCCCTCTAGAGAAACTTGTGTGGGTGACTATGGAGCCCACCATCCATGGTTTATGGAGTATGCGTACCGTGTCGGGGGTAAGTTGGTCTCCTGCAGACATATAATGTCTGGTTTGTATTCTTTAAAACAGAGAGAATATTGCAATCCATTTTATGGGGTCACCCATTCCTCTTACATTCCATGACATTAAGGACAGATTATACATTGTATGTTATATTATATTTAAAGGACAATTATACTTACCATTTCCCCAATCCATTCCTGCAAAGTACCCAGGGTGAGGACCTAAAACGCTAAGTCCTCACCTCTGGGTACTTTACAAGAGTCCTGCTCTACTTACTTGTAATCTCCCTCATCGCTCCGGTTGGCAGACAGTGACAGTCCGGGAGGCAGCCAATGGGAAGAAACGCCTGCTTGCAGAGTGTGTCTTCCCATTGGCTGCCTTGCGACCTGTCACTCAAAGTGCCAATGGGGAGGATCGGAGCAGAGTGACGAGGGAGATTACAAGTAAGTAGTGCAGGACTTTTGTAACTACCAGAGGTGAGGACTAGCGTTTTAGGTCCTCACCCTGGGTACTTTGCAGGAGTGGGGGGAAGGAACGAGGGGGAGGGTGAGATAATTGTCCTTTAATAGGGTTCAACCTAGTGATGACCATATATTTCAGGGGGGTATCCGACCTGATTTTGTCTTTTCAACCACCTTTGGGATACCTATACACATTATTAATGTATAGTATACAGAGATGCAAATACAACTGCAACAATAAACATATTCAACAAGACCATAAACAACTTAACTTATAACTTTCATGTTATATAAGAAAATAGGGAGTTGTGTAAACAACTAGCAGTTCCCTGTATATGTGGGGGAAAGCCCTCTGACTGCTTAACTTTGTCCGATCCATTACCAGTTTCGGGGTATCAGGTCAAAATAGTGATTAATAATTATGTGTCCAATAATTAATGGGTTAGCTGGTGATCCATAAGCCTTCAAGTGTAGATTTAGTTTGAGGCATTTCACGTTTTATAGATTGGGAGTTCGTAAGTTAGTGAAGATATTAAGTCAGTTACTCACTTCCAGGTTGTCAGCTTCTAGGAAGCAAGGCTGCAACTTCCTTGTTTTGATCTGTTGAGCTTTATGAGCATGTGCCTGTATGCAGACACTTAGCTGGGGGTTACCCAGCTAAGGTGGATTGTGGGAGCTGACCCCTAGTACTCACAGGTTATTTTCATAAATCACCCAATGGCCACAGCAAAGGGAGAGGTGAGACACAGCTTTTTGTAAGAAAAGGGTTATAGGAAGATACAGGACTTTCCAGGATATATTATAGTAGTAAAGTAATAAAAGTTAAATAATATACAGGTCCTATGGTGTGATTTTTAATATATTTTTTATAACACGGTTTAGCCTTACACACTTTTAATCAAACTTGGACAATGTGGCAATATAAGCACCAGCACTTTAGATAACAGTGAGTAATACACAGTTCACTTCGGTTGAAGCACTTGGATTGGAAAGGAACAGTAGGGTACATATAAGCCCAAGCGCATACCACACTTTTTTAAGAGTTTAGAGATAGATATGGTTTTAGAGTGAATAACACAAACACTGGCTACCACACTAAATGGGTTTTAGTATTTATAATAGTAAAAAACATAATGATGTTTATACATATGTTTAACTATAAATATACCACTAAACTATATGTTTTTTATATATGTATCAATTTTAGTATACTATTGTAACCAAATGTTTTTATACAAAATATAGTAATATAGTATATTGATATGTAATGTTTGTTCACATGGAAATGATTTAGCCCAGCCCCTAGGGGGAGGGCCATGTGTGTATTAAAGGAATCACAAGGTATGTTGTTTTGCACCTGAGGAAGGGGGAAGCCCCGAAACGTTGTGCACCGTTATATCACAATAAACACTGAATTATATCTTGCCTGAGTGCGCCTCCCTGGTACTATTTTTGGATTACAACTTTTTGTATGTTTGTGAAGTGCTCGTCTATTGGGACAATGTTGTCTGGAGACTTTAGTTCCCCTTTAAAGGATGTCCATGAGTCCTCTGATATGACCTATTAGGAACAATGCACCAGAGAGTTCATTGTATGGCCCATAATTATTTGTATAAGGTTATCATGTCCCCATGCAAACGTCGCTTCCACATGTAAACAGCCTAATCTGTCTAATCTCCCTGCATATTCAAGCCCTCCATCCCCTTATTAATTTATTTGCCCTTCTCTGAACTGCCTCAATTTCCAAGATGTCCCTTTTGTATATGGGATTCCAAAACTGCACGCGCATATTCTAAATGAGGCCTTACCAGTGCCTTGTAAAGAGGGAGAATAATATTTCTCTCTTGAATCTATTCCCTCTGTCAGGAAAGTGTGCAGTTAGTTGCTGGAGTGAATGGTGAAGTGTTAACCTTTTAGCTGATAGGACAGGGTGGCATAGTCACTGAGAGTCAAGAGTGTTTTTGGGGCATCTTTAGGCCGTAACTTAAAGTGGTGGCAGCGAGTCCGATTGATTGGTCAGATCACGTGCCCAGCAAACTGGCGTTCGTGACAAATTGGCTGGCAGCGGTGGGATAAATTATTTATTAGAGCATTAGTGCTTGGATTAAGTTATTAACCCTTGTATAAAACTGTATCTTGGAGGGGATCAGTCTTCAAACACAAACTCAGTGCATTATTTTTAAAAGACATACGTACAAACAGTTGTTCCCCCCCCTTCTCTGTTTTCTTTTCTATCTTTTATTTGGCAAGGTTAGCTGAGGATGGCAACCTTACAAGAGACAAACCAAGGAGGTCCTGATCAACCTCTGTGAGGAAGAGGTATTGATGTCCTGGACAAGTCCAAGGAGCTGCTGATAAGGGCATTGTTTAAGAGTGACCAGGAGCAGCAGAACACACAACGAGTCGGGAAGCGATGTGGATTTAGCTATCCAGAGAGGACTGTTAAATTGGATCTTCTCAGCATGAGAATACTACAGAGCAGGAAGACCGTACTTCTGCCTGCAAAAAAATTTACAATTGTTGGGTTCAGAGACCCCAGCTACGTCTTCAATTGATTTGCAGCATCAGGAGAGGGAGGCAGCCGCAGATTAGAGAGCTGAACGGCAAGCCCAGCGGGAAGCAGTTGAATGGCAAACAGAGGTGAAATGGAAGCTGCAGAGCTGAGCGGGAGACGCGAGAGAGAATTCGAAGCTGCAGCCGCAGATCGTGCATTTCAACTGGAGTTGGCAAAGCTCCAGCACCAGCACAGTCTCCCATTCCAGTGAGTCCAGAGAGGGTACATGTAACATAGTAATTAAGGTTGAATAAAGACATTCGTCCATCAAGTCCAACCTATTCCCTTTTTTTTTTTTTTTTACCCTACCTAACAGTTGATCCAGAGGAAGGCAAAAAACCCCAGCTAAAAAAGGGGGAAAAAAAAAAAAGGGGGGGAAAAAATTCCTTCCTGACTCCAAACGGCAATCGGAAAGTATCCCTGGATCAACCAGATCTATATGCATTAATACCAGTAGTTCTCAATATTTTTTAGTTTTAGAAACTTATCCAGGCCTTTTTTAAAGTTATTCAATGAACTTGCCATTACCACCTCTGCTGGAAGACAGTTCCACAGTTTCACCGTTCTCACTGTAAAGAAACCTCTCCTAACTTGAAGATGAAACTTCTTTTCTTCCAACCTTAAAGGATGTCCACGAGTCCTCTGATATGACCTATTAGTGAACAATGCACCAGAGAGTTCACTGTATGGGCCATTAATATATTTGTATAAGGTTATCATGTCCCCACGCAACCGCCGCTTCTCCAATGTAAACAGCCCTAACTTGTCTAATCTGCCTGCATATTCAAGCCCCTCCATTCCCCTTATTAATTTAGTTGCCCTTCTCTGGACTGCTTCCATTTCCAAGATGTCCCTTTTGTATATGGGATTCCAAAACTGCACCGCATATTCCAAATGAGGCCTTACCAGTGCCTTGTAAAGAGGGAGAATAATATTTTTCTCTCTTGAATCTATTCCCCTCTTTCTAAACCGACAGATCTTGCTAGCTCTAGCTGTTGCTCTACCGGCATTGTTTGCTACATAGCCTGTTATCTACCAGAACCCCCAAATCTTTTTCCATTCAGATGCACCTAACACAGAGTTTTTGGTGTAGGTGCACAGGGATTATTAAATCCCAATGCATCACCTTACATTTATCAACATGAATCTCATCTGCCATTCTGCTGCCCATTTTATAATCTATCTAGGTCTGCTTGCAGCACTTGCAACTCATTGGAAGTTTCCAAAGCTCTGCATAATTTAGTTTCATCAGCAACACACGAGACCTTGCTCTCAATGCCCCCTTCTAAGTCATTTATAAACAGATTAAACAGAAGCGGCCCCAGTACAGAACCCGGAGGAACTCCGCTTAGAATTAGCCCCACATATGTAGCTCCATTAACCACCACTCTCTGTTTGCGGTCCAATAACCAGTTCTTATCCATGAACAAATTTTTTCTTCAAGGCCAACAGTCCTCAGTTTATACATTATGTCGCCTATGTGGCACAGTATCAAGGCTTTTGCAAAATCCAAATTACCACATCCACAGCTGTGCGAATCTAACTTCTTACTCACTTCTTCATAAAAACCAATTAAATTTGTCTGGCATGATCTATTTCTCATAAATCCATGCTGACTACTACTAATAAGATGATCTCTGGAGACAAAGTCAAGGATATGATCCCTTAACAAAGTTTCCATCACCTTCCCTACCACTGATGTTAGGCTTCACGGTCTATAGTTACCAGGCTGTGAACGACTACCTTTTTTGAATATTGGTATTACATTGGCTTTTTTTCCAATCCAGCGACACATCCCCAGACAAAACGAATCTGAAAAGATGAGCACAGTGGTCTTGCTAGAACTGAACTAGCTCTTTTAAAATCCTAGGATGCAATCCATCTGGTCCTGGCGCTTTATTGATATTAACTTTGTCTAATTGATTCCGTACCATATCCTCTGTTATCCAATGTGAAAACTCTTCATTTCCTCCCTGCACATTGTTACAATCCCTACTGTAAGGATTCTCAACAGTAAAAACCGTGTAAAAAAACGGTTTAGCAGATTAGCCTTTTCGGCATCCTCTACAACCACCTCAGCTCCATTATTTAATGGTCCCAATTCTCAGTCCTCATTTTTTTACCATTTATATACTTAAAAAACATCTTGGTTTGGACTTGCTTTGTTCGGCAACCGTATTTCATTTTCTATTTTAGCTAGTTTAATTGCTTTCTTGCACTCTTTATTACAACTTTTGAAGTCCCTGTAAGCCTGTTCTGTGCCTTCTGCTTTCTTCAAAATTTTAAAAGCCCTTTTCTTTTTTTCCATCTATTCCATCTTTTAAATTTGGCTTCAATTCCTGTTTAACATACATACATACTCCTCCTCCTCTTCTTCTTATTAACTCGTCATGTCTAAATAAGGAGTACCCTTCAATATTTACTGTCCAGTCGTGTGAATCATTAAGCCATGATTCTGCTATACCAATGACATCATACCTTTCCTTTAGAGCTATTTTTCAAGTTCGCCGGTTTTTTCCAGCCAGACTCCTTGCATTTGTAAACATACATTTTAGATTATCAATGATTTACTTCCATACATGGTCGTACATGCCTCCTTATCCTCTATGCTCCCCCTCCCTCCTTCTCCTCCCTCCGTTGTGTTACTAGCCCCCAGATCCCTAACTTCTCTATCAACCCCTGTGTAGTTAAACGTTCCCTCCCTCCCCCCCCCATACCTAGTTTAAAATCTCCTCCAACCCCCTAGCCATCTTCTCCCCCAAAACAGCTTGCACCAATCACCATTGAGGTGCAATCCGTCACTACTAAAAGCCTGTAGCCAACAGAAAAGTCAGCCCAGTTCTCTAAAAACCCAAACCCCATCTCCTTACACACACCACTCTCTTAGCCACCATTATACTCCTGAGCTCCCGTTGCCTCCCTAGCGTAGCACGTGGCTATGTTTGCTTTGCATGGTTCACCCAAGTTTCCTGTCATGGACAATGATAGCAATTTGGACACACTTTTGTTAAGTTTTTGAAAAGTGCTGCAGACATATCAGTTGCCACAGGAGCAGTAGGCAAGATACTTGACACCTGGATTAAAGGCAAAGCCTTATATGCCTTTGTTAAACTACCACCAGAGCTTGATGGGGACTATGATGCATTGAAACAGGCTCTGATTAAGAAGTTTAACCTCATGCCAGAGGTGTATCGCAAAAAGTTTCGAGCATTGCAGAGAGGTCCCACTTACAGCATCTACATGATGTTGTGAGTAATCTGAGAACCTGTTTTCGGCAGTGGATTAAAGGACTGTCGGTTACCAAATTTGAGGACTGGAGGATCTTATGGTAATGGATCAGTGCCTTAATATCTGTCCTGGGATGTGCGACAGTTTGTATGGTCAAGGAAGAACACAGCGCAGAAAGCAGCAGGAGTCGCGACACCTATGCAGCCAACAGGGTGCCAAACATATCCATACGTCCAACTTTACAAAGATCACCAAGCTGGAAGAGCGTCACCACAGGGAAGCAGCACAGCAGAATGTCAGGCTGGTGAAATTTGTCTGAAAGGCGGCCCAGTGTGAGCGTAAACCATGGAGATACACGCAGATGTTTTATATGTAACCAGACGACTGTAAGAGCTTCCTGTCCAGAAAGAAGGGACCAGTGTCACCTGTCAATCCTGTGGTAATGCTCGTATCTAGTAAGACAGAGAATTTATGTTATCATATGCAGACTGTGACTGTGGGAGGTAAAGTTACCCAGGGGTTACGGGACTCAGGAGCTAACTTGTATCTGGTGCGCCCAGAGATGATAAACTTTGGGGACATTATTCCTGGGAAGACTTTATAGGTAAAGGGAGTGGGTGGGAGTCATCCACGGGTGCCTGTGGCTAATGTTACTTGGATTATTGTGGGGAGAGGTCTGAGGGGAGTGGGGATATCCAATGAAATTCCTGTCAATGTGTTACTGGGGAATGATTTGGGGAGAATGGTCTCTGCTTTTGTGCCAAATGATCGGTCTCACTAAGTCCAGCCGCGCTGGAGTGTGCCACCACCACTGCAATCAGTAAAGGAACAGTACAAGGGGCAAGGTAACTGGGAGGGAGGGCTGAGAGACCAGAGCAGATGTCCGGCAGTGCCAACCAGTATTGCCTAACTGTGTGAATGGAGAGAGAGAGAGGGATCCCCCAGTTCACTCTCTGGTAGAGTCAGGTATAGTACCTGTAGGTAGGGATTGTCACAGTAGCTGGGAGGGTGGGCTGAGAGACCCGAGAGGGTATCATGTCAGTGCCGAACCAGTATTTGTCTATAGTGTGTGAATGGAGGGAGGGAAGGTATCCCCAGGGTGATGTTCTGGGTAAAGTACCCATAGAGAAGAGGATTTCCAGAGTAGGATCCCTGATCCTGTGCCCAATCTGCCTGAGGTCCTGGGTAGCAGTCAGGAATTAGTGCAGGAGTGTGTGGGGCAGGTGGTAAGGACTCAGAGGGTACTAATGGATTTTTCCACTCAGACTGAGGGTAGCTGTGGGCATGCATTAGCGCCAGTACCAACCTCACTGGTGAGTGGAGAAAGAAGAGCAAGGGGTAAAGAGGGACAGCTAACGGAGCTAGGAGTGTCCCAGGTAGATGAAAGAAGGTAGCTATCCCTGAGACAAACCATACCAGTAACAGTCACTGGTTTGTCCCAGTGTCTAAGAGGGAGCAGGGATATGGTGAGCAGGAAGGCAAGGAAAGGGTTAAGAGTGGCCAGGATCTGTCTGAGTTTAGACCCAGGGGATGGGGAACTTTAGACCCACAGGATACAGGTAGCAATGAGGATAAAAGAAAAATCTGTCCAGCAGGAGAGTGTGTCAGAGGGAGGACAGATGCCTGAGGTTAGGAGTGGCCGGGTACAGTCCCCTACATATAACATAGTAATTAAGGTTGAATAAAGACATTCGTCCATCAAGTCCAACCTATCTTTTTTTTTTTTTTTTTTTTACCCTACCTAACAGTTGATCCAGAGGAAGGCAAAAAACCCCAGCTAAAAAAAGGGGGAAAAAATTCCTTCTGACTCCAAACGGCAATCGAAAGTATCCCTGGATCAACCAGATCATATGCATTAATACCAGTAATTCTCAATATTTTTTAGTTTTTAGAAACTTATCCAGGCCTTTTTTAAAAGTTATATTCATTAACTTTCTTTGCATTACCACCTCTGCTGGAAGACAGTTCCACAGTTTCACCGTTCTCACTGTAAAGAAACCTCTCCTAACTTGAAGATGAAACTTCTTTTCTTCCAACCTTAAAGGATGTCCACGAGTCCTCTGATATGACCTATTAGTGAACAATGCACCAGAGAGTTCACTGTATGGGCCATTAATATATTTGTATAAGGTTATCATGTCCCCACGCAACTGCCGCTTCTCCAATGTAAACAGCCCTAACTTGTCTAATCTGCCTGCATATTCAAGCCCCTCCATTCCCCTTATTAATTTAGTTGCCCTTCTCTGGACTGCTTCCATTTCCAAGATGTCCCTTTTGTATATGGGATTCCAAAACTGCACCGCATATTCCAAATGTGGCCTTACCAGTGCCTTGTAAAGAGGGAGAATAATATTTTTCTCTCTTGATTCCATTCCCCTCTTTATACAAGACAATATCTTGCTAGCTCTAGCTGTTGCTACCTGGCATTGTTTGCTACAGCTAAGTCTGTTATCTACCAGAACCCCCAAATCTTTTTCCATCACTGTACTCCAGGTGGCGAATACAGAACTGTACCTGTCAGCACACAGAGTGGTCACACAGATGGTAGTATGGATGGTTTGCTCTCTATATCGGAGTGTGTACAGACTGAGCATCAAGAGGTTAACCAGTCTACTTGGGTGAGTGAATGTGAACCCAAACCCAGTTCTCATAACCACAGTAAAGAGGATGGTGGTTTTGTAAAAATGTGCAGGTGGAATCACATCGTGGAGCAATATGATTTACATTCACTGAACCAAGGGAATGCAGGTGGATATTCGTGTCTATCAGAACCACCTAATTATGGACGCAGTGGAGGTGACCTGTGAGTCGGAGGGGTGTCAGGATAGTGTGTAGTGACTTGGCAAGAATGAGTTAACTATTGGTATTAGTTCTTGCAAAGGACCAATACAAATACCATTCCACCCTGGAACAGTCCTATTGTTTATATTACGATTAGTGAAGCATGGAACCAGATCTCCTTTTCCAGACAATGTGGGGCCGAACCGTGTATCTGGAATTCTCTTCAGCTAGGGGTCTAGTGGGTACTAAGAGGTCATTTTAAGGACAGTCATACATGTAAAATAAATGTATTTCGGTATTGGAATGTGTAAGACAGAAACCAATATTATATTTGTGAATGGAAAGGAAGGCCCCTCAAAATGATACCCAACATGGAACCCTTATTCCCTTGCCAAGGCGAGTTATTAATATCTTGGGAAATATGGATTACACACAGGTCATGTTTGGTACTGGAGGAATTGATAATTAATACAGGAGAGGAATATGTGGTCAATATCCCAATACAATGTACATATCTACATTTATAAGGAGTCTGCCTAACTGAGGGGGAATGAATGCTTTTGGCTAGTCGTAAATCTGGACATTCCTAGACACTCCCACCCCATGTATAGCAAGGAGGGGGTGGTTCATCAAATGGTTTAAAAATCCCTGTAGCCCCTATAACTGTGTTCATACTGAGGGGACATGCTAAAACCGTGTGTATGGACCCGGTGTGTCTTCCCGCCACGGGATACAGGACTTCTTCTAGTGAGTAGGGTCTGTGAATATTTTTATCCTTTTTATTTAATATAACCGTTGTACCTATTGTATGTCATTTTATTATAACACCATTTTCCACCTTTTGGAATATTAAATCTAAAATTTAATAAGTTTTGTCTTTGATGCTCTAAAAGAACTCAGTTAGCCTCTGATAAGTTTATATGTGGTTGAGTGTTTGGCAGTGTAAATGCTAATTAACTCTGTGTCTGCTTGTGAAGGACTGATGCTAATTAAGCAGTTAGTTGCTGGAGTGAATGGTGTAGTGTTAACCATTTAGCTGCTAGGACAAGGGTGTGCATAGTCAGTGAGAGTCAAGAGTGTTTTTGGGGCGTCTTTAAGGCCGTAACTTAAAGTGGTGGCAGCGAGTACCGATTAATTGGTCAGATCACGTGCCCAGCGAACTGGCATTCGTGACACCCTCTTTATACAAGACAACATCTTGCTAGCTCTAGCCATTGCTACCTGGCATTGTTTGCTATAGCTAAGTCTGTTATCTACCAGACCCCCAAATCTTTTTCCATTACAGATGCACTTAACACAGAGTTATTTATGGTGTAGGTGGCACAGGGATTATTAAATCCCAAATGCATCACCTTACATTTATCAACATTGAATCTCATCTGCCATTCTGCTGCCCATTTTGATAATCTATCTAGGTCTGCTTGCAGCACTTGCACATCATTTGAAGTTTCCAAAGCTCTGCATAGTTTAGTGTCATCAGCAAACACTGAGACCTTGCTCTCAATGCCCCCTTCTAAGTCATTTATAAACAGATTAAACAGAAGTGGCCCCAGTACAGAACCCTGAGGCACTCCGCTTAGAACTTTAGCCCACATAGATGTAGCTCCATTAACCACCACTCTCTGTTTGCGATCCAGTAACCAGTTCTCTATCCATGAACAAATGTTTTCTTCAAGGCCAACAGTCCTCAGTTTATACATATCAAAAGCTTTCGCAAAATCCAAATATATCACATCCACTGCTGTACCTGAATCTAACTTCCTACTCGCTTCTTCATAAAAACCAATTAAATTTGTCTGGCTTGATCTATTTCTCATAAATCCATGCTGACTACTACTAATAAGATGATCTCTGGAGACAAAGTCAAGGATATGATCCCGTAACAAAGTTTCCAGCACCTTTCCTACCACTGATGTTAAGCTTACAGGTCTATAGTTACCAGGCTGAGATCGACTACCTTTTTTGAATATTGGTATAACCTTGGCTTTTTTCCAATCCAGCGGCACATCCCCAGACCAAAGCGAATCTGAAAAGATGACAAACAGTGGCCTAGATAGAACTGAATTAAGCTCTTTTAAAATCCGAGGATGCAATCCATCTGCTCCTGGGGCTTTATTGATATTAACTTTGTCTAATTGTTTCCGTACCATATCCTCTGTTATCCAATGTGAATACTCTTCATTTCTTCCCTGCATATTATTACAATCCCTGCTGTAAGGACAAGGATTCTCAACAGTAAAAACCGATGTAAAAAAAACAGCAGATTAGCCTTTTCGGGATCCTCTACAACCACCTCAGCCCCATTATTTAATGGTCCCACATTCTCAGTCCTCATCTTTTTTCCATTTTTATACTTAAAAAACATTTTGGGGTTGGACTTGCTTTGTTCGGCAATCCGTATTTCATTTTCTATTTTAGCTAGTTTAATTGCTTTCTTGCACTCTTTATTACAGCTTTTATACTCCCTGTAAGACTGGTCTGTTCCCTCTGTTTTCAAAATTTTAAAAGCCTTTTTTCTTTTTTTCCATTTCCCTTTTTACCTATGCAGGAGTGGACCTAATTTTTTTTACAGATTTAGAAATGTAATAGTTTAATATCCCTTTAAAAGTGGCACACATCTGCTCTGTATCTTTACCTAGAAACAATTCCCCCCAGTCTATGAGCAGGAGCATAAAACATACATAACATAACAGCATAAAATTAGCTTTCCTAAAGTTAAAAGTTTTTGTTAGCCCAGTGCACTTTAGTTTTTTTGCAACCTATATTAAATGACACTATATCATGGTCACTATTTCCTAAGCTTCCCATTACCTTCATCTCCAAAATGAGCTCAGGGTTATTAGATATCACCAGATCCAACAATGCATTCTGTCTAGTAGGAACTTCTACTATCTGTGAAAGAAAATGCTCATATAGCAAATTTAAGAACTTTATACCTTTTAAGGTGCTGGCAGTTCCCTTCAATCTATGTCAGGATAGTTAAAATCTCCCATAACCAGAACATGCCCCATACCAGCAGCTGTCGCCAACTGCATATGGAGATTAATTTCCATCTCCTCCCCGGCATTTGGCGGCTTATAACATACTCCAACAATTAATTTACCTACCTTCTTGCTTCCTGTACACAGTTCCACCCATATTGTTTCTGCCGTATCGTTTACTCCCCCATCTAGTCCATATTTTAAATTTGGCTTCAATTCCTGTTTAACATACATACATACTCCTCCTCCTTTCTTATTAACTCTGTCATGTCTAAGTAAGGAGTATCCTTCAATATTTACTGTCCAGTCATGCGAATCATTAAGCCATGATTCTGCTATACCAATCACATCATACCTTTCCTTTAAAGCTATTATTAAGTTCCCCGGTTTTTCCAGCCAGACTTCTTGCATTTGAAAACATAAATTTTAGATTATCAATTGTTTTACTTCCATACATGGTCGTACATGCCTCCTTATCCTCTATGTTCACCCCTTCCCCTTCTCCATCCTCCATTTTGTTAATAGTCCCCTGATTCCTAACTTCTCTTTCTACCCCTGTGTAGTTCAACATACCCTCCCCCCCATACCTAGTTTAAAATCTCCTCCAACCCCCTAGACATCTTCTCCCCCAAAACAGCTGCACCATCACCATTGAGGTGCAATCCATCTCCACTAAAGAGCCTGTAGCCAACAGAAAAGTCAGCCCAGTTCTCTAAAAACCCAAACCCCATCTCCTTACACCACCCTCTTAGCCATGCATTTATACTCCTGAGCTCCCGTTGCCTCCCATAGCACGTGGCTGCGGTAGTATTTCTGAAAACACTACCCTTGAGGTCCTTGCTTTTAACTTGGCCCCTAATTCTCGGAAATCATTTTTAAGGACCTCACCTCCACCTCTAACTTAGTCATTGGCACCAATGTGAACCAAGACCTCTGGGTCACTCCCAGCCCCACCCAATAATCTGTCTACACGATCCACCACATGTCGAACCCTAGCACCATGCAGACAACACACTGTTCGGCATGCAGGGACTTGGAGACAGATTACCCTATCTACCCTTCTAATAATGGAGTCCCCTACCACTACCACCTGCCTATCCTCCCTAGCCCCCAGTTCTCCCTCCCTTGTATTGGAGATGGCCGTCCCCTGGGTGCTCAAGGGAAAGGCCCACTCCATACATGCTGCTTCCGAGCCATCATCCTCCACATCTTTGCCTAAAATGGCAAATCTGTTGGGATCGACCAACTGGGGAGAAGCGCCCCTATCCTTCCCTTCCCTACTTCCCCTCGTGACCCTTACAAATAATCTTATCTGCCCCATCTCCACCCTCCAGTTTACTGGCATCTGCCAGTACCTGCATTTCCCCCAGGTTTGCCAAGCCCTGCAATGCTGCAAGTTTCCCCTTTAGATTCGGGACCTCAGATTCCAAATGGGCAACCCACTCACATCTGACACATACATAGGTCCCACATACCATAGGTGGTCCACGTGGTGTGCACTGTTCATTGCGCCTTGCAAAGTGCTCAAGTTTCCCTGCGGCTGCGGACTCCCGCTTATTTTTGCCCCGTCATTGCAGATAGGTCCGGGGTAAGTTGTTTCCACAAGCAAGTGGATTGGGCGCTGTGATTAGCCTTGAATGGTTCTTGGAAGTCCGGAGCTATGAAGTGGTGCGACTGCTCAGTCGGCCATCTTGGCTCCGCCCTCTGTCAATCTAATATTAAGCACACCATTAGATACAACACTAAAAGGGAAGTGATAAATATGTTCCTTTTTAAGCTTACATTGCCTCCATGTAAAACTTTCTATAGTGTGGCTAAACACTCCATTTTGAAGATTCCATAACAAAACAGGAGTGGGGACTATGCAAGTACTTTTTGTTTATTTATATAGTAACATATATATATATCCCGTCTTGGCTACTGCAACATTCTGCTACTTGGTCTCTCGTCCTGTCATCTCTCTCCTCTCCAGTCTATCTTAAACTGGGCAGCTGGGATCATCTCACTATCCTCTAAAAGAGAACCCACAACCCCAATACTGCCATACCCTTCTTTTAAACTTTAAATCCCTTTACTCTACTGCACCTCCCTACTTATCTTCTCTCTTGTTCCCTTATGTTCCTGGCCGTGCTCTCCGTTCCTCACAAGGAAATCTTCTCCAGAAACCCCCTAATTTACACTGCTTTCTCCTCTGTCTTAAACCATTCTTTCTTGCTGCTCTATACTTTTGGAACTCTCTCCCTTGGCCGTGTGTATGCGCTTGGTCGGGGGTCGTTTGCACTTATCCCCTATGTATTTTATAATGTACAGTGCTGCCTACCCAAGTGGCACTTTACATAAGGGATAATACGCTACCTACAGTGTAATATAAGGATACTACTCCACCAAGGAGTTTCATGACCATATAGGGGGCATGGAACTCAGATGTGAAGTAAATCCATATATTCCTGTGTGGGTAGCGTATTTTGTCTTATAATACATAAGGCCAGTTCAAAAAAAACCAGCACAGACACACTCTCCTAGGTTTCCTATGCACATCCACAGAAGGGGGTGCAGATCCTTCCCACCCTTACTCCTACAAGGGTTAATCAATCCAAAATGGCAGGTAAACTTTAAGAAAGGTCGCACACAATGGAGATTTAAGAACTTTTATTGAACCAACAAAACACCAAACACACAACGTTTCGGGGGCTCCTACCCCTTCATCAGACACACTCTCCCCCTACTCTTCCACTCTCTCCCCTCCACTTATTAGTCATTTATATAGGAATCCCTGTTTAGTGTATAAATAGTTAATTACGTTTCCTATTGAAAAGAGAAAAAAGGACCGAACATCGTCAGTCAATAATAAACAGGGCTTCCTAACCTCAGGTGCCTGACAGTGCAGGATTCCTTAACCTCACAACATTTGAAAATAAAAAGAGGGACACATTGGTAGAAGAGATGCGGTGTGTGCAATAGCGAATAGGATACACCCATTTTAAATACCGTGTTTTAAAAACTACAACTCCCAGCATGCCTTGGTAGGAGAATGCAACCAAGGCAAGGAGTTGTAGTTTAACATCTGAACTTACAAGGTTTGCCATCACTGCTATATAGGTTCTGGCACCAGCAGCCCCTTAGAGGAAGTTTTGTAGTCACTGTCAGTACCTTTACACAGCAGTGAGACAGAGGATAAAAATGTCCTCCCATGGACTCTCACAATTAGAAATGGTTTCAGTACAACTTACAGTTTCTTCCTCCTGCTCTGCTATGGAGGATCACAGCACAGAATAACTTCAGTCAAGGGGCGGAGCTCTGCACTCTATCAACAACAGAACAAAATTAAGTAAAGCATTGTACTGTAACTTAGGTGATTATGTGATTCACCACCAGATGGCGGCACACAGGTTAATTAACTTAAAAAATGTTGAAAAAAGGGGTTACAGAGGCACTTTTAAAAGTTGCAAAGTAGCCTATGCTCTTTTCCAGGACCTTATAAATAAGTATATGGTCTATAAGTCTCATGAAAATTGTCACAGCCATATATACATACATACATACATACATTCATACATACAGTCACATTCTGACCTTGGTCACATTCTGCAGCCTTTTTTCTAAGTGCAGCATTTTCTAAGTGTAGGGCTGAATTAACACCAGAATTAACTAGGGCACCATCAGGATCATTTTCCATCTTTCCTGACACCATCTTATTGTCATTACACGTATGAATCTGCTCTCCACTGTGCATCACTTCATTTGCTTGACTGTATTTTTACTGGTATGAATATGCTGTATCATAACTCTCCACTGTGCATCACTTCATTTGCTTGACTGTATTTTTACTGGTATGAATCTGCTGTCTTATCTAATAGTCTAGTCTGTTTGTTTATTGGGGCATTCACCATTTGTTTGATCCTCACTCTGTTTTCATTTAATTTGTCTGTCTCCTCTTAGCCCCTCCAACTTCCCAGCTGAATAGTATCACTAATTGTAGTTGTAATCAAGCCAGTTATATCTGTAAGGGCCCTAGTCACATTCTTACCTTGGTCACATTCTGCAGGGCTAAGTGTAGGGCTGAATTAACACCAGAATTAAACCAGAAGTAACCTAAAGTGCCTGACACTGAACTCTGCTCATTTGGAACAGATCATTATACCCCTCCCATTGTATTATTACCCCACCATGTTCCATATAACCTTGCTCCTTACCCGTCTGGTTACCTATCTGCTCAGCTCCATCACCTTACTGCAACACCACATTGTTGGTAAGTCTATTTACATCGCACTCTCCATTTTATCCTCTCCCCTCCTTACCCACCATGAACTCCTTTCCATTGTCAAACACCCCCCAGCCTCCTCCACTACAAGACAAACGCATGGTCTATTTAAATCCCACTCTCACCTCCTCTCATTCTCTCTCCTGCTTCTACTTACAGCTAGTGATATCTCCCCCCTAATCCCGGTCCCACTCCCATACCGCACCTGTATGATCAACCCATCCCCATCCTAATGTCTACTGCCCTAAACACACTTAATATCACTAATGTACCTCTCCTTTCCCTTCCCCCTGCTCCTATGTCTGAGGCCTTGTGGAATGCAGTCTGTTTGTAATAAACTTGCACATGTACATGACCTATTTATCTCTAACTGCTTTACTTTTCTTGGTCTTACCGAAACATGGCTGTCACCCTCTGACTCTGTCTCACCCGCCGCGCTCTCGTATGGTGGCCTTCACTTCAGCCACACCACTAGGCCAGATAATAAATGTGGTGGGGGAGTTGGTATTCTTCTCTCTGAGCGCTGTACTTTCAAACCCATCACACCCTTTCCAGCCCTCTCCCAGTCCATGTATACTCTCCCACGCCCCTGCAGATTGTGATTATTTATCGACCACCCAGCCCCACCACCACTTTCTTTGACCACTTCTCTGCTTGGTTGTCCCACTTTCTATCCACTGACATCCCTTCAATTATCTTAGGGGATTTCAATATCCCCATCAATACCAACACCTCTGCTGCAACTAAACTTCTCTCTTACCTCCTCCATTGGCCTTACCCAATGGTCCTCTGCTCAGACCCATTGTAATGGACACACACTGGATCTGGTCTTTACCTGTCTCTGCTCCATATCTGACTTCTCCAACTCTCCCCTTCCTCTGTCCGATCATCATCTTCTCAAATTTATTCTTGTGTCATCTGTCCCGGCCGTAACCCCTAACAACCAAACTTTCAGATGCAGTGACCTGCGTAATCTCGACCCCCATTCGCTCTCTATCCCTCTCCAACAACTTAACTCTATGCCCTCCTTCTCTGACCCTAACCTTGCAGCTGTCCACTACCATATTACTGTTTCCAATACCCTTGACTCTGTTGCTCCCTTATCCACCCGTCACCTTAGACGCAAGAACCCACAACTGTGGTTTACGGACCAGATTAAAAAGTTGAAAAGGCAATCCCATATAGCCGAGCGGCGCTGGCGCAAGAGTAACACAAATGTCGACTTTCTCAAATTTAAAAGTGCCCTTTGTCGGATCAAAGGTGCTTTGTCCCTAGCCAAACAAAACTACTTCTCTTCACTCATATCCTCCCAATCCCATAACCCCAAACAGCTCTTCAAAGAATTCAATTCCCTGCTCTGTTTGCCACCTCCTCCACCTACCCCCTGTCTATCGGCTGATGAAATAGCCTCATATTTCACAGAGAAAATTGAAAACATCCGAAATGGTTTTCCTGTGTGCCCTAGCTCCTCCCTACAGCTTCCAACCACTACCATTGCTCTGCCCAATCTCCCTTCCTTGCTCACCCCCTCCATCTCTGCCCCTACCACTGCACTGTCTAGCCTCCCTTCATTGGTTAATCCCTTTACTTGCCCCCTAACGATCTTTACCACTATAACAAAACAGGGTCTTTCATCTCTCCTATCCAGGACACGTGTCACCACCTGCCCCCTCGACCCCATTCCCTCTCATCTTATTCCCCTGCTCTACTCCTCCTTCATTCCAGCCCTAACCTCTCTCTTTAACTTGTCCCTATCCACTGGTATTTTTCACTCTATATTTAAACATGTCGTTGTATCCCCTATACCTAAAAAAACCCTTCCTTGACCCGTCTTCTCTTTCCAGCTACAGGCCTGTCTCCCTTCTCCCTTTTGCTTCCAAATTACTGGAAAGACATGTCTATGCTGACCTGGTTAATCACCTGTCTGCTAACTCTCTCTTTGATCACCTCCAGTCAGGCTTCCGCCCTAACCACTCCACGGAAACTGCCCTCACTAAATATCTGTTGTATTCAATTAGATCAACTGGACTTGAAATGTAGTTCTTGAAGACGTTTCGCTAGTCATCCGACTGGCTTTCTCAATTCAGAATGACTTGTACAAGAATCTGTGGCAATTATGTACCCTGGAAAATCCCAATTAGCATATCACAGCCAGGTGTTAAGGGTGTGATTGGATAGTGGCTAAGAGGTGTTATAGGAACGCCCAGAGTAAGGTGTTAAAACAGCATTGTAACATGGCAGACAGTTGGTGTCGAACCCCCCCACCTCTATTTAGCTTGGTTTCTTTATTTTCACATAAATGGCCTCCTTAACACCTCTCTTGAACCATCACGTTCCTTCGCCAGTATTTACAATCTTCAAAGGTATGTCCTTTATCCTTAAGATGCAGGTACACGGCTGAGTCCTGACCCGAGGAATTGGCTCTTCTGTGCTGGGCCATACGTTGATGCAGTTGCTGTTTGGTCTCCCCCACATACAAATCAGAGCATTCTTCACTGCACTGCACTGCATATATGATGGCGCTTTTCTTGTGTTTAGGTATTGGGTCTTTCGGATGTACCAATTGCTGCCTCGGTGTGTTGTTCGGTTTAAAGCAGACAGGGATACAATGTTTTTTGAAAATTCTTCTTAATTTCTCGGAGACCCCTGCTACATATGGGATGACCATGTTCTTCCTCCTGTCTTGCTTTTCCCCTTCACTGTTGGTATTCATGTTCTTTTCTTTCCTTCTACTTCTTTTGACAAAGGCCCAGTCTGGATATCCACAAGTTTTAAGGGCTCCTCTGAGATGTTTCATTTCTTTAGCCTTCGCCTCTGTGCTAGTGGGGATGTTCTCGGCTCTGTGTTGCAGGGTTCTGATGACACCCAGCTTGTGATCTAAAGGGTGGTGGGAGTCAAACATCAAATACTGATCTGTGTGTGTTGGTTTTCTGTAAACCTCTACTTCCAGTTTACCATTTTCCTTAACTTCTACCAAGCAGTCCAAGAAAGCCAGTTTGTTGTTTTGTACCTCTTCCCTTGTGAATTTGATGTTTTGGTCTACCGCATTAATGTGTTCTGTGAAAGCTTGTACTTCCTTCTGGTGGATTTTAACCCAGGTGTCATCAACATATCTGAACCAGTGGCTGGGTGCTATGCCCTTAAAGGTATTAAGCGCCTGTGTTTCTACCTCCTCCATGTAATTGAATACAACAGATATACCATGACCTGGATGAATGAGAACCTTCACAAGCATGCCCTCACTAAAGTGACCAATGATTTACTTAGTGCTAAATCTAAAGGTCACTACTCTTTGCTCATTCTTCTTGATCTGTCCTCTGCTTTTGATACTGTTGATCACCCTCTACTTCTTCAGATCCTGGCCTCCTTAGGTATCCAGGACACTGCATTTTCTTGGCTATCCTCTTATCTCTCTGGTAGGACCTTTAGTGTTTTTCACTCTGAAACTAGCTCCACTCCTCGCCACCCTCCCTGTGGGGGTCCCGCAAGGCTCGGTACTCGGTCCTCTTCTTTTCTCCATCTACACCCATGGCCTTGGAGAACTCATTAGTTCATTTGAGTTCCAGTATCACCTGTATGCGGACGATACCCAAATTTAAATCTCTGCCCCGGATCTCCCTACACTGACATCCCAGGTCCCTGACTGCCTTAGTGCCATCTCTGCCTTCATGTCCTCCTGCTTCCTTAAACTAAACATGGACAAGACTGAACTTGTCCTTTTCCCATCCTCACGATCTGTTGCCCTCCCTAGCCTTACTATTAATATTAACAACACACCCATATCCCCATCTCCTCATGTCCGCTGCCTGGGAATAACGCTTGATTCCGATCTTTCCTTCAAACCTCATGTCAATTTGCTTGCCAACTCCTGTCGGCTCCAACTCAAAAACATCTCCCACATTCGACCGTTCCTCTCAAAGAAATCTACAAAAATCCAAGTCCATGCCCTAATCATATCCCGGGTAGACTACTGCAACACACTCCTGTGTGGTTTACCAAACAACCGCCTGGCACCGCTTCAATCTATTCTCAACTCAGCTGCCCGGCTCATTCATTTCTCTTCTCTAATGCCTCTCCTCTCTGACAGTCCCTCCACTGGTTGCCCATCACGCAAAGGATCCAGCTCAAACTGCTTACCTTATCCTATAAAGCACTATCCAACACAGCCCCTCCATATATCTCAGAGCTGATCCAGCGATACTGTCCCAGACGCAACCTCCGGTCTGCAAATGATACCCTCCTCTCATCCCCTCTGTTCACCTCTTCCCATGCCGGCATGGCATTTAATTGTGCTGCCCCTCTGCACTGGAACTCCCTTCCTCCGTCTGTCCGTCACTCACCATCCCTTAACACCTTCAAACGTAACCTTAAAACCCACCTCTTTAGGAAAGCATATAACCTGGCCTAAACATTACCCCCTTACTACCCAATTTGATGCAACCCGCCTTTCACGCTCCACTGCCAATCTATTTACAGCCTACCGATTCCTGTCACTTTATGTCTCACCCCCATATCCTCTAGTCTGTAAGCTCTTTGGGCAGGGTTCTCTCTCCTATTGTATCACGGTATTGCTGTAAGAAACTCCTCACTGTTTACTTATATTATGTATTACCTGTGTATGTAATATGTATGACTTTATATAACATGTATTACCCTGTATGTAATGTATGACTATGTAATTGTAAAGCGCCACGGAAGATGTTGGCGCTATATAAATCAATAATAATAATAATAATAAAAATACATACATTGATATTTATATATATATATATATATATATATATATAGATAATAACCCATAATGACTATGGGAAAGCCCTGGAGCAAGCAGAAAGTATGGCCTACAAATTCCAGTGCCATGGTTATTCTTAGGTAATAATACAGAGCCAATTTTAAAGGGCTATTATCAAATTCCATGGTCACACTAGTGGTGAGATTAAAGATAAAACTGAGAGATTACAGAAGCACCAGCCACTAAAGCAATCTGTGAGTATTCAAAAGAATTGGCAGATTCATGACACCACTTTCCCTTTTACAAAAGCTAGCCCTATGTTAGCTTTCCAGAAAAATAAAAGCATTTGGTTAAAACAGACTTACAAACAAAGTAAATTACCAATACAACCACATTGGCTCCTTACAGATAGAAAGTTTTTTTTTTAAATGTTCCTGATGCTTAAACTACACAGTGGACGTAGGATACCTATTCACCAAAAACTGAATTGCCTGAGTACCTATGTGGTCTATTTATCACCTGTCCTTGCAGACTCTATTATTTAGGGAAAACTACCACATTGATTTGGGAAATGATGGCGAATCATAGAGAACAGTGCTGGAAGGAAAATAACTTAATACCCCCATTTGTAACAGTAGTCCCGGGAAACAGTAAAGGACTTTTTTTTTGGGTGAACAGTCTCTTTCCAAATTTTAAGAAGCTAGAAATACTAGCTTCTGGATGTCTTAACCATATTCAATAGAAAAAAGGAATTGATAGACATAAAACGTTACTCCAAAGGGAGTCATGTTGGATTAAGGAAATCAGTACTGTTGCCCCAAAGGGACTTAATGAGATTCTTCCACTATCTTGTTTTTTATAGATAATATATTAGAAATTCCAGAGTATTCTAGAAATTATGGTTCCCCGGATGACCAAATAGGGTTAAGTGGTACTTTAATTTCGAATAGTATTGTTAATAGGAATTGTACCTAAATCTGTCAATCATAATAAGATAATTAGTTCTTCTCATAGTATCTTACCCTTAAATAAATTGTTTTTAAAAAAAATAAAAATAACTTGTTTTTTTAAAAAAAATAAAAATAACTTGTTTTTAAAAAAATAAAAATAACTTGTTTTTAAAAAAAATAAAAATAACTTGTTTTTAAAAAAAATAAAAATAACTTGTTTTTAAATTTGTCGGTTTTGATGTATTTTATGGTTACTCTATAGTCTATCTAATCAGGAGTATTCCCTATTTTTATCTCCTCCTTTTCTTAGGTTTGGTATACAACAGCCAAGTTTTTGTCTAATAATGAGCGCTCGGTCAGGACAAATGTCTGTCAGTCGCAGCAATAGTGGCCGCGGCGGACAGTTCACGCAACCGATCGTGTGGTCCCATAGTTAACTGAACGATCGGCCATGATTTACCAATGGGCCAGATCGCCCATTCGTACGATCCGGACACACAGGCAACCGAACTCGGTCGTGGCCGCTGCACACACAACATCAGATATATCCGGGTGACCAACTGATACACGTCACTATCGGCCGGTGGGCCAGAAATATCTGATTGGTGTGAACCAGCCTAAAGGTTCGTACACAAATGCGAAGTGTATGAATGGCTGTTTCGACAGATAATCGTGCCGTGTATGTGCACTTTATTGGCTTGTTTGGAGATCCAGCCGGTCATGCAACGATCCCTGACCGAACGGCCATTTTGGCCACTAAAGTGCCCATACACGGCACTATACCCGCTAAAACGAAACTTTAAGGTTTTGTAAACACTTTTAAACACTTTTGTTACTTTGATTAATACATAGTAGCTATATTGATATATTGTTGTCACTGGTTACATATCAATGCACTATTTAGATCTTGTCGTTGTATAGGCCCTTAAGGTTCGTACACAAGAACCTGACCCGAAACGGCTGTTCGGTCGAGGAACATTGCTCGACCCACCAGGGGGCGGATCTCCAAACGACCGGCCATTTCGGCCCATAAAGGGCCCATACACGGGGCGATTATCGGCCAAAACGAACGTTCGTGGGTCACGTGTGTACAAGGCTTTAGAGTTATCTCAACAGCGTGGATAACAATGGGATTGTGTCTGTGTTTGTTAATTATGCTAATCATCTATCTTTAATCTCCACAGGAAATGAGGTCACAGTAATTCTGATGACAGCCCCTAAAGCCTCGTACATACGTCCGACGCAAGGACCGGCGAAGGACCGTCTAATAAATTTGCTATTTATCCACTGCATTTACTTATTCAGAATAGCACAATTTAACAATTGTAGTCTGAGTCCGAGTCAACAACAAGCAATGTTTAGGTATCTCAACTCTCCCGGATTGTCCTGGAGTCTCCCTCATTCTGGGGTGGTCTCCCGCACTCCTGTTAGACCACCCCAGACTCTCACGACTGAGAGGAGACTCTAGTCTCCTCAGTCACGCCCCTTTTTGAAGGCCCCTAACTCCTCCCTAACCCCCGCCTCCCACCACCCCTAGAAGGCTAGCTCCTCCTCATTTTAAAAATGGAAATTACCTCCGACTTCTTAGTCCCATTAGAGATCCGGTGGACCCTTGGCTAAAAAATGATTGTTGGTATTTTGACCTTGCTGTGTTTTATCTACTTCCCATCTAACTCTAGATCCATGGCAGTTTGTATCTATGCGCATTCATTACCAAAGCCGCGTGGTCCGCTATGGGTAACTTCCTGGTTATCTCCTGGTCCTCCCGCGAGATCTAGACCAGCTGTGACTGGCTGTGTAACTCCGGAACCCAGACAACCATCAGTAAACCCTGTTCTCACTGTAATCTTCTTTTACCTTCTGCAGCTTTTGTCTTTTAAAGCAACAGATCAAATACTTTTTATTTAGGTACAAAATTATAATTTGGGGTACACTCTGTATTCTAAGGAGACAGATAGAAATACAGTAATTACATCATTCGAGTCATCATCCTGTGACCCTTAAAAAAATCTTTACCTATTTCACAATTTTGTAGAGTGATTCGCAACAACTGATCGCAAATTAATGGAACAGCAGCTAGTGGAAATGAGACATAAATTTTGAACAAGAGGCTATGCAAACAGGACATTGGACTGGACATAGACTAAGGCTAAAGAAAAAAAATTTCAATGGGACTTAGGACAAACGACCACCGCTAAAGGACACACAGACTAATTTTTTAGCATCATTCTTTGGGACAGACTGTACAACAAATTCTAAAAAAGAATTGGAAAATATTATTATTGGACACTAACCTTAAAAAAATTCTACCTTTTGAGATCTATTGGTTAAAGCAGGTGCACGTAATTGCTACAAAGGGACAACAACTTGGAATCCAAATAGGAAACCTGAATGATTCTCGTGCCATAAATGCTTGTCATGTAAATTTATGATTACCACTGATTCATTTAAACATTCACATACCCAAGAGATTATTAATATCAGACATACCATATATTGTACTACTACACATGTGATTTACATAGTTCAATGCCCATGTGGTCTTTATGTTGGTAAAACGGATTTAACTCTTAGACTTAGAATTGACGGCCACCAGTCAGCTATTAAAACAGCCTAAAGAGATAAAAAAAGCAAAGTATTTCTTACAACTTAAGTAATTTTAAATATATGGCCATTGACCATTTCCCTATACCAAAATGTGGGGGAACAAATCTAAACTGGTTATGTAAAAGGAAAATTTATTGGATTAATAGACTGGGTATGATTTTCTCTAAGGGCCTAAATGATCTAAATTCTTTAAAATGTTTTCTGAAGGAGAGATACGGTAAATGAGTTATTGTCAGCGTGTAACATTGCTTGTTGGTGTCTCAGAAGACTACAATTGTTAAATATTTTGCACTTTGATCAAGAGACTTATTATTTCGTTTGAAAGCCAGGATAAAGAGCTAGTTTTTTTAATAGAATTTAAAAATAATTTTTAGATATATCTAGCACTTTAAAAAAAATTCATCACTTTAGCACATGCACTTTCATCATATAGCACTTTTTATGATTATTGTTGAGAATATTTAAGGATAGCCATTGGATTGCAATACAATACTGTTTAAACTATGATACCAGTCCATCTATGATGATGTCATTGAGTCACATGAGTGTGTCTTAAGGTATATATAGTTCACTGTGTGTTATGATTGTTTGGCTTGATAAAAGTCTTAAGGTGGCCATACATCTATGAGATATTACTTACCCAACCGATCGCTCACACGGTGTTCATCGATGCTGCTGGAACCACTTCTCCCGATCGTATATTTGACCGACATGTGATCGCAAAATCCCATTCATTTTGTGATCGCATGTTGGTCGAATGTAAGATTGGGAGAATCGGTTCCGGCAGGATCGAAGGAACATCGCGTGAGCCCTCGGTCGGGTAAGTAATATCTCATTGATGTATGGCCACCTTTAGAAACAGACCGAAACATTGCTGAAAGGAGGTTGAACCCACTGATTATTATATTGATCATCCCTGAGCCTTTCTCTATTTCGTCTATATTTTTAATGTTATTGGATTATTTGGTAGACTTGAGCATTCTGTATATTAAATAAACTTAGCTTCCTTAAGGTATGTTACTACATTGATCTGGGGTCTGTGTACCAATGTTCCCATTTACTGTAAAAGTTTACAAAATGTCCTTATGAGCAAGTGTATGTTTTTTCATATATCATATTGGTTAGGTAGTTGTAAAGTTCCTTCAGTGTAGGTATTGTTTTTGTTTTCCAGTATTTTATTATTTTTGCATTTTTTTAATAGCTTCATAATTGTAAATGTATGGTACATGATTTTTTTTAGAACACTCTTAAAACTTGCAGCATTGCAGGGCTTGGCAAACCTGGGGGAAATGCAGGTAAGGCAGATTTGTAAGGGACACCAGGGGAAGTAGGGGGCGGAAGGGTAGAGCCGATTATTCCCAGCTAGTCGATCCCAACAGATTTGCCATGTTAGGTGAAGATGTGGAGGACGATGGCTCAGAAGTAGCATGTATGGAACTGCCATTCCCTTGAGCACCCAGGGGGCAGCCATCTCTAATACAGGGGAGGGAGACCTGGGGGCTAGGAAGGATAGGCAGTTGGTAGTGCTAGTGGACTCTATTATTAGAAAGATAGATAGGGTAATCTGCTGCCAAGACCCTACTTGCCGAACAGTGTGTTGCCTGCCTGGTGCTAGGGATCGACATGTGGTGGATCGTGTAGATAGATTATTGGGTGATGAATTCCAAAGTTAGGGTCCAAGTTAAAAGCAAGGACCTCAAAGGTAACATTTTCAGAAATACTGCTGCAGGCACAAGCTACGCTAGGGAGGCAATGGGAGCTCAGGAATATAAATGTGGGGCTAAGAGTGTGGTGTAAGGAGATGGGGTTTGGGTTTTTAGAGAACTGGGCTGACTTTTCTTTTGGCTATAGGCTCTCCAGTAGAGACAGACTGCACCTGGCACAACTGTTTTGGGGGAGAAGATGGCTAGAGGGTTGGAGGAGATTTTAAACTAGGTATGGGGGGGAGGGTACAAAGGACTAATAAAATAATAGAGGGTGGAAATGGGGGAGAGGGGAGCATAGAGCATGAGTATGCATGTACGTCCAAGTTTGGAAGGAAATTGAGTAATAATCTAATATATACGTTTACAAATGCAAGAATCATGTCTGAAAAAACCTGGAGTACTAGATCTAATTGCTTTAAAGGAAAGGTATGATGTTATTGGTATAGCAGAAACATGACTAAATAATTTACACGACTGGACAGTAAATATTGAAGGACTCCTTATTTAGACATTACAAAGTTAATAAGAAATTAGGGGGGTATGTATGTATGTTAAACAATAATTGAAACTAAATTTAAAAGATGTGATAAATGGGGGTATAAAAAATAAGGCAGAAACAATATGGGTAGAGTTGTGTACAGGAAGCAAGAAGAAGGGTAAATTAATGGTTGGTGTATGTTATAAGCTGCCAAATGCTATAGAGCATTTGGAAATGAATCTCCATATGCAGTTGGCGAAGGCTGCTGGTATGGGGCATGTTTTGGTTATGAGGGATTTCAATTACCCTGTCATAGATTGGAGTAAGGGAACTGCCAGCACCTGAAAAGGTATAAAGTTCTTAAATCTTCTTTATGAGCATTTTTTTGAGCATTTTCTTTCACAGATGGTAGAAGTTCCTACTAGACAGAATGCATTGTTGGATCTGGTGATATCTAATAACCCTGAGCTCATTTTAGAGATAAAGGTAATGGGAAGCTTAGTGAAAAGTGATCATGATAAAGTGTCATTTAACATATGTTGCAAAAAACAAAAGTGCACTGGGTTTACAAATCTTTTAACTTTAGGGAAGCTTACTTTATGTTGTTAAAGGAATCGCTCCTGCTCATAGACTGGGGTGATTTGTTCCTAGGTAAAGATATTGAACAGGACTGCTTTTAAAGGGGTATTAAACTATTTTATTTCTAAATGTATACCTTTGTGGTACAAGTGTAACAAATGAGGTCTTCTCCTGCCTGGCTTAATGCCCAGGTAAAAGGGGAAATGGGATTAAAAGAAAAAGGCTTTTAAATTCTGGCATAGCAGTAGATGTAGTATACTTGAATTTTGCTAAAGCTTATACTGATACTGTGCCACATTGGCAATTAATGTATAAACTGAGGACTGTTGGCCTAGAAAAAAACATTTGTACATGGATAGAGAATTGGTTATTGGATCACAAACAGAGAGCGGTGATCAATGGAGCTACATCTATGTGGGCTAAAGTGTTCCTTACTGGGGCCACTTCTTTTTAATCTGTTTATAAATGACTTAGAAGGGGGCATTGAGAGCAAGGTCTCAGTGTTTGCTGATGACACTAAACTATGCAGAGCTTTGGAAACTTCAAATGATTTGCAAGTGCTGCAAGCAGACCTAGATAGATTATCAAAATGGGCAGCAGAATGGCAGATGAGATTCAAAGTTGCTAAATAAAAGGTGATGCATTTGGAGTTTAACAATCCTGGTGCCACCTACACCATAAATAAATGTGTTAAGTGAATCTCAAATGTAAAATGATTTAGGCATTCTGGTAGATAACAGACATCTGTAGCAAACAATGCTAGACAGCAACAGCTACAGCTAGCAAGATATTGTCTTGTATAAAGAGGGGAATAGATTCAAGAGAGAAGAATATTATTCTCCGTCTTTACAAGGTACTGGTAAGGCCTCATTTGGAATATGCGGTGCAGTTTTGGAATCCCATATATAAAAGGGAGATCTTGGAATCATCTCTGGTGCATTGTTTACTAATTGGCCACATAGGACACGTGGTCATACTTTTAAGGATAAGTACACAGTAAAATAAAGTTATTCTCAATTGGAAGCTGCAGCTTTAAAAGTACATTTGACATATTTCTTTTTCCCTAAGCCCCTCCAGAGCTACCTTTGTAGGTTAAAAGTTGCTGACATCTTGCTTGTGGTTAGGTGTAGAGTTAGCTCCACCCCTCCAAATTTTTTCTGCTGCCTCCTGATTGGTAAGCCGTATTTGCTATCTCCCGGTCGTGCCATGTGCGCCCACACGGCGCGGAGAGATGACGTTGCGTGTGCATAACTCCGTGCTCGCCCAGATATCTCGTGCACTGTGACGTCGTGCACGCACGCGGCGGACACCTGCGCATGGCATTTGCTATCTCCCGGTCTAACTCTACACCTAACGACAAGCAAGATGTCAGCAACTTTTAACCTACAAAGGTAGGCTCTGGAGGGGCTTAGGGAAAAAATGCCAAATGTATTTTTAAAGCTGTAGCTTCCAATTGAAAATAACTTGATTTTACTGTGTACTTATCCTTTAAGATTGGAAGAAGTTTTATCTTCAGGTTAGGAAAGGTTTCTTTACAGTGAGAATGGTGAAACTGTGGAACTTCCAGAAGATGTGGTAATGGCAAGTTCACTGAATAGCTTTAAAAGTGGACTAGATAAGTGTAAAACTAAAAAATATTGTGAATAACTGGTATTAATACATATACTGCAGTTCTAGTTGATCCAGGGATACTTTCCGATTGTCATTTGGAGTCTGGAAGGAATTCCCCCCCCCCCCTTTTAGCTGGGTTTTTTGCCTTCCTCTGGATCAACTGTTAGGTAGGGTTAAAAAGAAAAGTAAAAAGGTTGGACTTGATGGACGTATGTCTTTATTCAACCTCAGTCACTTTGTTACTATGTTTCTAATAGGGTAATTGGCAAAACAAAAATTGAGCACAGAATATTTTACCATTTGGGGATTTTGACTGGTATGATTAATCTTTGTCCAAAATTTTGCATACACTGCCTTTTATATGTTTCTAAGTTATTTTAAAGTGCATCTCATTTTATCAGTAAAGAGAGCTATAAAGAAGCTTTTCTTTTAAAAAAAAACCAAAAAAACGTAACTAAATACATTCATTTCTAACAGTAATTTATGCACATGGCATGTCTGCATTTGCCTTGTAGATTTTCATTAGTATATGGACTCTTTGGCTCAAGGCTTATGGTGAAACTGAACCTACGTATTTTCTCAAATTGTGGGTACTTGCCGTTAGTAATTATTACTTTGAATATTTGATCATTTCATTAAAAAACACAAAAAAGTATTACCAAAATACTCAAAACACAGTACCTTTACACAATAGCAAATAACTCCCAAATATTCCATGGAATTCGGTATATATTTAAGTTATTATTGTTTTAATTCATTTATCTTAACCCTTTCATTGATTAGAGTTATATTAGTATTACCCATTTATTGTTATATTCAGACTGGGGCCCATAAAATTGAATTAAATTTTTCTAATATGAACATAAGCCGGACCGTCAGTTTTATTACACCTATATGGCAAGTAGTAGGACACACAATTCAGCCATTTCAAATATTAAAAAGAGGGAAAATCCCCCAGTCTGTGCTGAAAATGCGCTTCTGCTAATTGAGTCTTATTACAGTTCTGAACATGTTTTCATAATTTTTAATTTCTTAAATAATGAGACAAGTGATTGCCAGGGACACAGGAGGGCACTAAGGTTGATATGAACTTGAGGGATGCTGATGCTGCACACTAGATAGAAATAGAGCCACTGAAACTTTAGAAAAAAAAAAAAAAAGCTTCCAACCATCCAATACTTACTTTTAACTTTATTTTCAATTGGGCAACCATTTTGATTTTGTGTTTTTTGGGGAGTTTTGGTGTGGGGGCCTTAACACAAGTTTCATTCTGAAATACTGTATTTTTTTATTTATACACTTGCTTTCATATTAGTTTAAAGTTGAAATAGAGGTGCTTTTTATATGCATGGCAGGTACACTTTTATTGCTTTTTTTAATTTCCCTGATCTGCTGAATTCACAGGGGTAACGGCCCTCATTCTTGGTACTGCAAAAGAAAAAGCTGGTTCAATAACCCTTTAGCTCTGACAGTTTAGTTACACACAGTTCCCTGCTGGCAATCATTTGCTAAATATTGGTATTTTACAACTGATCATTTGTTATATATATATTGTGCCACCAATAGCATCTTGGCCAGGAAATGCAAATTTGGGCATTATCAGTGCAAAAAAAACTAATTCAATATGTGTTGGTTTTGCACTTATTTGGGCTACTGCAATAAGAGGTGCAACATTTGACTTAGATATTAAACTACAGCAGTTAATCAGATGGTAGGTTTTTGCACAGTTACTGCAGTTAAAGAACATTTGATTGGTTGCTGCATATTAATAGCATGGGCATACTATTGCATCCTTATGCATCTTTGTGTCAGCCCCATTGTGTGGTCCTGCTCAGCGTAGCACTATTAAGTTATATGTTGAGCTACAAGTTATCACAAATTTTAATGTAAAAGAAAAGGAGTCTCATAGTATTGAAACTTACTTACCGGTACTTACTTACATCTTGGAGAGTGTAAGGAAAGGATAGAGCTGCCCCTTTATACTATATACTAACTTACAAAAATGGAGCTTTTCTTGTATTGCAGAAGCTTTTAAACTTGTACTTGTCTATACATTTTCTTTTCTAAATGCGTTTTTATTTTGTACTAATGTGTATACATTAGTAAATTTTGTATTCATCACATATTTGTAGTCAAGTTCCATGAGCACTGTATTTAATTTTAAAACAATATATTTTACATTTTTAATGCAGTTATCATTTATTTTATTGATTTGCATAAAAGGTTTCCTCTTGATGAATTTTATGTGCTTTGGGTTGACAGTAGTTCCACCAGTAGAGATGTCATAAACTAAACTTTGCTATTAGGCTCTTTTATTTGTTGAAATATCAAAATATATATGTTACTTAGCAATGCTGGCTTAAATAGTACAGTAGTTTATTTAAAAGTCCTTTGTTAATCTATAGCTAAATACATTATTTTACAGTAACTAAAACATAGCAGAGAACATCATAAATGTTACCATCACGTCTGTCCAGGTGATGGCAGAAGTGTTCTGTGTTAGCCTTGCCACTATTAGATTTTAAAATAATTTTCTTAATATTAGAGTTTCAAAGCCTGTAAACTTTACAGGAGATATGCTTTTAAAATCTCACCAATACAGAAACATTTTTGGAGTACTCAATGCACAGATTGCACAGTTTAAGTTACCAGACAAGGCAGGGGAAAGCACAGGTTTTCAAAGGGAGATGAAGATGGGGTGGGGGTGTGTGGGATCTTTGTTTCTTTCTATCCTTTTATAATGCTTCTGTGTGTCAGTAGCTGTTCTAAAGGGATTTATTTATATGTTATATGACATATTTTGGCATCCAGTTCATGCTAATAATAGTGCCTAAACATTAGGCATTAAAGGATATCTGAAGTGAAAAAATTACAACAGGTCATGTATTAGTATAATCAAAGAGTGAGGTGGGAGACTGTACTTCCAGTTACGCAATAGAGATGGTTTAACTTGTAGTGCTGACAGCCCGGCCGCTACAGTCTCATCAACACTCCCCTATGTCTATCATGAGTGCTGCATATTTAACCATCTTTGTCACAGAAAGCAGGTAAGTAAGTAGAGAGTACCTTCTGTTATTTTTTCACTACAAATACCCTTTAAAGGGCATGACCACCCTTGAATTTTTTTTTTAATATAACATTCCCCCTGTCTCCCCAGCCCCAACTGCTATATTTTTATTATTAAAAAGTGCCCCAAACTTTACTTACATTCCCTCTTTCCTCCGCCGCACTGCCAGGCCCTCTGGTTGCAAGAAAATGCCGGTAGTCGCGTCTGTGATTGGCTGAGCGGCAGCCAATCTCGGACGCGGCTGCCGGGAGTTCCGTGCGGCGGAGAAAAGAGGGGAGGTAAGTAATGTTTGGGGCACTTTCTAATAATAAAAATATAGTGGTTGGGGCTGGGGGGACAGGGGGAATGTTATATATAAAGGGTTTTATGCTAGGGGGAGGGAATCAAATAGATACAAGGTGGACTGCACTCCAAAATAGAACATTTATTATAAGCCAAACATCAAACAGCAAATACGACGTTTCGAGGGTAACACCCCCTTTATCAGGTCGAATCCTAATCGGGAGGGAGAGGGAGGAGGAGAAGGGCTGCAGTACACATGCCAAACTTCTCCCGGAGGCCAGATAGGAGGCAGAGTCCTATATGGACTCTGCTATCCTCCTGGTGGGCAGTTTTTGGGACTTTGGGGGGGGGGCTACAGGAGAACCATATGGAGCTGGGATGTGAGGTAAGGATTTTATTACACTACATGATGGGGCCATTACTGGGGGGGATTATAGTTTTGGGGGTGGACATGCCCTTTAAGAGGGCAAGCTATGTAGGCTTCATCACTCTATATTTGGACAATTTCACACATTCCCAAATTTTTAACACATATTTTTAATGCCTGCACCTTTTCTCTTATTGAATATAATACAGCCTGACACCCCTTGCACTTAATGATGATGTCAGCAAGGGGTAACGAGATCCGGAAGTTGCTAGCAAGGAGAATCAGGCTAGAGTTATTACCTTGTCACTAATAAGAAGATATGCCAAGACAGCAGTTAACTGTGCCAACAGAAGGGAGCACCTCAAATCCCTACTGGGCACCTCATATCCCGACTAACTACATCACATACAATGGCCACAAAGCAAGTGTCATTTAAATGTAATGAGACAAAGTATGTGCCTAGCTGCGATACACTGACACCATAATTAGAACTTTAGGGAAGTGGTTTCCCTGCAGCCTTCACACATACAGGATCGGAAGAAAAGATGCCTCCAGGGATACTTGCTTGCTCTTTTCAAGCTAAGTAAATTTCAAAAAAGTATAAAGTGCAGGATAGTTCTGGTAGGACTTTGAAGCTAAACACGGGGTAATTGCAAAAAAGTGCTTTAATATGGTATTGACACATGTTTTGGACCGACAATCCTTTATCAAGTTGTATCTATAGCATATTAAAGCATTATTTTTTAATTACTCTGCGTGTTGCATCTAAGTCCTAAGTTCTGTCCAAGCAAAGTAACATAGTAACATAGTAATTGAGGTTGAATAAAGACATACGTCCATCAATTCCAACCTTATCACACACCTTTTTAACCATACCTAACAGTTGATCCAGAGGTGTGCAGTCAGTGCAGACTAGAAATGACATTAGCAGAGGTAGAAACTGCCATTTCTTTCATTTACAGGGCTATGGATTTTCCTAAACATCGATACCAGAACACTTAATGATGGATCGATTTTGCAGGATAAAGGACTTCCTTTAGAAGGGGAACTGTGGTGCAGAAACAAAAAACTTTTAAAAGTTTAAGGGGATACATGTTATTGTGTTGGGGGGCTAGGTTTAAGGGGAACTGTGATCTCCATATAAGTCACTTCTATTAAAAAAAAGCACTGTTACCTTTAAACTCTAAATGCAGAATCATGCATCTAGCTGCAATCGATCCAAATGTAAAGCAGTAAAGGTTGGAGGAGATTTTAAACTAGGTATGGGGGGGAGGGTACGTTGAACTACTCAGGGGTAGATAGAGAAATTAGGGATTAGGGGGCTAATAACCAAACAGAGGACGAAGAAGGGGGGGGGGGGAGCATAGAGGATAAGGAGGTATGTATGACCATGTATGGAAGTAAATCAATTGATAATCTAAAATGTAAAATGCAAGAAGTCTGGCCGGAAAAAACAGGGAACTTGAAATAATAGCTTTAAAGGAGAATCATGGCTAAATGATTCACACGACTGGACAGTAAATATTGAAGGATACTCCTTATTTAGACATGACAGAGTTAATAAGAAAGGAGGAGGAGTATATATGTATGTTAAACAGGAATTGAAGCCAAATTTTAAAGATGGAATAGATGGGGGCGTAAACGTTACGGCAGAAACAATATGGGTGGAATTGTGTACAGGAAGCAAGAAGGTAGGTAAATGAATTGTTGGAGTATGCTATAAACCGCCAAATTCCCGGGGAGGAGGTGGAAATGAATCTCCATATGCAGTTGGCGAAGGCTGCTGGTATGGGGCATGTTTTGGTTATGGGGGATTTTAACGACCCCAACATAGATTGGAGTAAGGGAACTGCCAGCACCTCAAAAGGTATAAAGTTCTTAAATTTCCTATATGAGCATTTTCTTTTACAGATGGTAGAAGTTCCTACTAAACAGAATGCGTTGTTGGATCTGGTGATATCTAATAACCCTGAGCTCATTTTGGAGATGAAGGTAATGGGAAGCTTAGGGAATAGTGACCATGATATAGTGTCATTTAATATAGGTTGCAGTGCACTGGGTTAACAAAAACTTTTAACTTTAGGAAAGCTAATTTTATGCTGTTAAAGGAATCAATCCTGCTCATAGACTGGGGGGGGAATTGTTTTTTAGATACTGAGCAGACGTGGATCACTTTTAAAGGGATATTAAACTATTACATTTCTAAATCTGTACCTTTAGAGAACAAGTGTAAAAAAATTAGGTCCACTCCTGCATGGCTTAATGCTCAGGTAAAAAGGGAAATGGAAAAAAAGAAAAAGGCTTTTAAAGTTTTGAAATCAGAGGGAACAGAACAGTCTTACAGGGAGTATAAAAGCTGTAATAAAGAGTGCAAGAAAGCAATTAAACTAGCTAAAATAGACAATGAAATACGGATTGCAAACAAAGTAAGTCCAACCCCAAAATGTTTTTTAAGTATATAAATTGTAAAAAGATGAGGACTGAGAATGTGGGACCATTAAATAATGGGGCTGAGATGGTTGTAGAGGATGCCAAAAAGGAATCTGCTAAACCGTTTTTTTACATCGGTTTATACTGTTGAGAATCCTTGTCCTTATAGCAGGGATTGTAATAATATGCAAGGGAGAAATTAGAAGTATTCACATATAACAGAGGATATGGTACGGAAACAATTAGACAAAGTTAATATCAATAAAGCACCAGGACCAGATGGATTGCATCCTCGGATTTTAAAAGAGCTTAGTTCAGTTCTATCTAGACCACTGTTTCTCATCTTTTCAGATTCGCTTTGGTCTGGGGATGTGACGCTGGACTGGAAAAAAGCCAGTGTAATACCAATATTCAAAAAAGGTAGTCGTTCACAGCCTGGTAACTATAGACCTGTAAGCCTAACATCAGTGGTAGGTAAAGTGCTGGAAACTTTATGGGATCATATCCTTGACTTTGTCTCCAAAGCTCATCTTATTAGTAATAGTCAGCATGGATTTATGAGAAATAGATCATGCCAGACAAATTTAATTGGTTTTTATGAAGAAGTTAGTAAGAAGTTAGATTCAGGCACAGTAGTGGATGTGGTATACTTGGAGTTTGCGAAAACTTTTGATACTGTGACATATAGGCGACTAATGTATAAACTGAGGACTGTTGGCCTTGAAGAAAAGATTTGTTCATGGATAGAGAACTGGTTATTGGATCGCAAACAGAGAGTGGTGGTTAATGGAGCTGTGAAAGGGTTAATAAGTGTTTGGTTTTTTTCCCCTCTCTTTCTGGCTCTTGCACTAATTGGTGTGGGGGTTGGGGCCTATTAGTTAAATAGGATTCACAGTTGTTGGGCCTGTGGTTTGGACCTAACAAAAGGAAGTTTCCTGTGAGTGTAACGAACTTGTGAGTGGCCCTTTCTCTTAAGGACCTTGATCTCAAGGACATAAAAAAAGGACATTGAAACAAGAAGGGCAATTAAACAAGGTTTGTGCGTCACTGTGTTGGTGTGGTGTATTAGAAGGGACAGTTTTGTCAGTACCATGCAATGTGCATCGTGCATCGTGCCACATGTATAGGAACCTGGAGCAGACGTTCCGGGGAACCTATGTCTGTGTCAGGTGTGAGTGGGTTGCCCGTTTGGAAGCTGAGGTGGAGAGTCTAAGGGGGCAGCTTGCAGCATTGCGGGGATTGGCAGGCACTGGCTGGGGCCAGTATAGAGGTGGGTGGAAGAGGGACAAGAAAGGATGAGGAAGGAGGTAGTTTTGTTAGGGTTACTAGGGGAAGTGGGGGACGGAAGAGTAGGGGGGCTTCTTCCCAGATTGTCCATCCCAACAGATTTGCCGCCTTAGGTAAGTGGAGGAGGACACCTCGGAATTAGCGTGTATGGAGGGGGCTAGTCTCTTGAGCACCCAGGGGACTGCCATCTCTGATACAAGGGAGGAGGAACGAAGGGTCAGGAATGCAAGGCAGGTGGTAGTGGTAGGGGACTCCATTATAAGGAAAGTAGATAGGGTAATCTGCCGCCAAGACCCTACATGCCGAACTGTGTGTTGCCTGCCTGGTGCTAGGGTTCGGCATGTGGTGGATCGTGTAGACAGATTATTGGGTGGGGCCGGGTGTGACTCGGCGGTCTTGGTTCACATTGGTGCCAATGACAAAGTTAGAGGTGGAGGTGAGGTCCTTAAACATGATTTCCGAGAACTAGGGGCCAAGATAAAAGCAAGGACCTCCAGGGCAGTGTTTTCAGAAATACTACCGCAGCCACATGCTAAGCCAGGGAGACAGCGGGAGCTTAGGAGCATTAATGCGTGGCTAAGAGAGTGGTGTAAGGAAGAAGGGTTTGGGTTTATTGAGAACTGGGCAGACTTTGCTGTCGGCTACAGACTCTTTAGTAGGGATGGGTTGCACCTCACTGATGGTGGTGCAGCTGTTTTAGGGGAGAATATGGCTAGAGGGTTGGAAAAGATTTTAAACTAGGTTTGGGGGGGAGGGTATTAGCAGTCTCACTGGGATAGATTGTCCAGGAGGAAAGCAGGGTGTAGATAGGCCGATGGGGGTGGAAAGGGGGTGGGGCTAGCATAGGGCATAGGGAGGAATGTTGTATCAAAGTGTACGAATAAATTACAGGATCATAATCTAAAATGTATGTTGCAAATGCAGAAGCCTGGCTGACAAAATGGGTGAATTGGAAATGATGGCATTGAATGAAAGTATGATGTAATAGATATAGCAAAACGTGGTTGAACAGTTCTCACGACTGGGCTGTAAATATAAAGGATATGCCTTGTTTAGGCAGGACAGAAAAAAAAGGAAAGGGGAGGAGTATGTGTATATGTTAAAAGAATTGAAGCCAATTTAAAAGAAAGATAGCTGGTGATATGGATGATAAAGTGGAGGCAATATGGGTGGAATTAGGCAACAGGAAAGGGGTAATGTCATTGTTGGTGTCGCTATAAGCCGCCAAATGCTAGCAGAGAGGAGGTGAGTCAACTTCATATGCAGTTGGCAAGGGCTGCAAGTTTGGGGAGTGTGCTCATTATGGAGGACTTCAATTACCCTGACATTGATTGGTGTGGTGGAACTGCCATCACAGAAAAAGGGGATGAGTTCCTGAATTTGCTGCAGGATAATTTTCTCTCACAGTTGGTTGAGGTTCCTACTAGAAAAGGAGCTCTTGTTGGATCTGGTAATATCTAACATTGTGGAGCCCTATAGATATAAAGGTAACTGGAGGCTTAGGGAATAGTGACCATGAAATAGTGGCATTTGGACTTTGTTATCGAAGGAAAAGTGCGCTGGGTTAACAAAGGCATTTAATTTCAGGAAAGCAAATTTTCCCAGGTTAAAGCAGCTCTTCAGAATGTCAACTGGGATAATGTATTATCAGGTAAAGGTACTGAACAGAAGTGGACTGTGTTCAAGGGGATTTTAAGCCAGTTCACATCTAAATTTATACCCTTGGAAATAAATGTAAAAAAAATAAATCCGCGCCCACGTGGCTGAATTCTGATGTAAGAGGCAAATGGTAAGGAAGAAAAGGCATTTAAAACCTTTAAGGCCGAGGGAACGGAAAGGGCCTTTAGGGAGTATAAAACTGTAACAAGGAGTGTAAGAAAGCAATCAAACTAGCTAAAATTAATAATGAAGTTAGGATAGCTGAAGAAAGCATCACTAAGCCTAAACATTTTTTTAAGTATATTAATAGTAAGAAGATGAGGACTGAGAATGTGGCACCATTAATTAATGGGGATAAGTTAGTTACGGAGGATGCGATAAAGCAAATGTCTTGAATAATTTTTTTTCCTCTGTATACACTATAGAAGATCCAAGTACAGATATCATAGAGTATAGTAGCAATAAAGGTATACAAGATTCAAGTTCACTTTGGTTAACCGAGGATATGGTACAGAAAGAACTAAATAAGGTTAATATAGTAAATCTCCTGGACCGGATAAATAGATCCTCGGGTACTTAAGGAGCTAATTCAGTTTTATCTAGGCCATTGTTTCTATTTTTGCTGATTCCCTCATGTCCGGTGGTGTGCCTCTGGATTGGAAAAAGGATGATGTTATTCAATATTCAAAAAGCGTAGTCGTTCACAGCCGGGTAATTACAGGCCTGTAAGTTTAACTTCAGTGGTGGGGAAGATCCTGGAAAGTTTAATAAGGGAAATGTTCTAGAGTATGTTTCAAGGACTGACATTATAAGTAGTAACCAGCATGGATTTAGGAGGAATAGATCTTGTCAAACTAACTTGCTTGGCTTTTATGAGGAAGTAAGTAGAAATTTAGACTCTGGTATAGCGTAGATGTAGTTTACTTGGATTTTGCAAAGGCTTTTGATATAGTCCCCCATAGGCGACTAATGAATAAGCTAAGGTCTGTTGGTCTGGGGAGTCACATTTGTACATGGATAGAAAATTGGTAAAGAATAGGATGCAGAGAGTAGTTGTTAATGGGGCTTCATCATTATGGACTAAAGTGCTAAGTGGGTGCCACAGGGTTCTGTGTTGGGGCCGCTTCTATTTAATCTATTTATTAATGATTTGGAAGTGGGTATTGTCAGCAAGGTTTCTGTGTTTGCTGACGACACAAAACTTTGTCAACCATTAAAAACTTCAGAGGATGTGGCAATCGTTGCAAGGGGATCTAGACAGATTATCACATTAGGCTGCTAAGTGGCAGATGAAATTCAATGTTGATAAATGTAAGGTGATGCATTTTGGACTTAAAAATACTTGTGCTACTTATACTATAAATGGCTCTGTGTTAGTGAAATCCCTGTTGGAAAGGGATCTGGAGTTTTGGTGGATAACAACTTAAAGGTAGCAAGCAGTGCCAGGCGGCAACAGCCAGAGCCAGCATGGTATTGTCTTGTATAAAGCGGGTATGGTTCAAGGGAGGAAAATGTAATTCTCCCTCTTTACAAACATTGGTAAGGCCTCATTTGGAATATGCAGTGCAATTTTGGAATCCTGTGTACAAAAAGGACATCTTTGAAATGGAAAGGGTTCAGAAGGGCAACTAAATTAATAAGGGGATTGGGGAGTTTGAATATGAAGAGACCTGGAAAAGTTACAATTATGTACGCTGGAGAAAAGGCGCTTGCGTGGGGATATGATTACTGTGTATAAATACATTAACGGGCCATACAATAAACTGGGGCATTGTTCACCAATAGAACATGTCAAACACGAGGACATCCCTTAAGACTTGAAAGAAAAAAGGTTTAAGGCTCAAGCTCGGAAAGGGTTTTTCACTGTGAGAACGGTAGGGCTATGGAACTGTCTTCCAGTGGACGTTGTAATGGCAGGTTCATTGGTCCAGATTTCAAAAAAAGCTGGATGAGTTTCTGCAAACAAGGAATGTTGAAAGTTACTGGTATTGATACATAAGTGAGTTTGATCCAGGGAATATCCGTTGCACTTGGAGTCAGGAAGGAATTTTTTCCCCTTCATAAATTGGTGGGGTTTTTTGCCTTCCTCTGGATCACAGTTAGGCAGGAAATGAGGATATTGCTAGATGGGTTGGACTGGATGGACGTATGTCTTATTCAACCTCAAATACTATACTATACTATACTATACATCTATGTGGGCTAAGTTCAAGCGGAGTGCCTCAGGGTTCTGTACTGGGGCCGCTTCTGTTTAATCTGTTTATAATGACTGAAGGGGCATTGAGAGCAAGGTCTCAGTGTTTGCTGATACACTAAACTATGCAGAGCTTTGAACTTCAAATGATGTGCAGTGCTGCAAGCTGACCAGATGATTATCAAAATGGGCAGCAGAATGGCAGATGAGATTCAATGTTGATAAATGTAAGGTGATGTATTTAGGATTTAATGATCCCTGTGCCACCTACACCATAAATAACTCTGTGTTAAGTGCATCTGTAACGGAAAAAGATTTGGGGGTTCTGGTAGATAACAGACTTAGCTATAGCAAACAATGCCAGGTAGCAACGGCTAGAGCTAGCAAGATATTGTCTTGTATAAAGAGCGGAATACAGTTGTGTTCAAAATTATTCAACCCCCACTGAAATTGAGTGTTTTGGCCAGTTTGACTTTGATTTTGATCATTTCAGTCATCTTGTTTACAAATAAATCAAAGAGACAGTTGTAAGTCAGAGAAATATAACATAACATTTATAATGAAATAACCACAAATGTATTTTCTGTGCTCACATCATTATCAGTTTTATTCAATCCCCAAGTGACATTCATTCTTACTTAGTACAACATCCTTTTTCAGTTATAACAGCTTTTAAACGTGAAGCCTAGCTTGACACAAGTGTCTTGCAGCGATCTACGGGTATCTTAGCCCATTCTTCATGGGCAAAAGCCTCCAGTTCAGTCTCATTCTTAGACTTGCACGCTGCAACTGCTTTCTTTAAGTCCCACCAGAGGTTCTCAATAGGATTTAAGTCTGGTGACTGCGATGGCCACTCCAAAATGTTCCAGCCTTTAATCTGCAACCATGCCCTAGTGGACTTGGAGGTATGCTTGGGATCATTGTCCTGTTGAAAGGTCCAATGTCTCCCAAGCCTCAGGTTTGTGACGGACTGCATCACATTTTTTTCCAATATCTCCTGGTACTGAAGAGAATTCATGGTACCTTGCACACGCTGAAGCTTCCCTGTACCTGCAGAAGCAAAACAGCCCCAAAGCCTGATTGACCCCACGCCATGCTTCACAGTAGGCAAGGTGTTCTTTTCTTCATAGGCCTTGTCCTTCCTCCTCCAAACATAGCATTGATCCATGGGCCCAAACAGTTCTAATTTTGTTTCATCGGTCCACAGAACACTTTTGTGGTTTGTCCACATGACTTTTGGCATACTGCAGTCAACTCTTCTTATTCTTTGGAGACAGCAAGGGGGTGTGCCTGGGAGTTCTGGCATAGAGGCCTTCATTACGCAGTGTGCACCACTTATTTTCTCTTTCTGGACCAATTGGTGCTTATTATGCTTGATTGCTGCTCGATGACATCCATAATCCGGGTGTGACCAGGCAGTCTTGGTTCACAATGGTGCCAATGACAAAGTTAGAGGAGGAGTTGAGGTCCTTAAACATGATTTCCAAGAGCTAGGGGCCAAGATAAAAGCAAGGACCTCCAGGGTAGTGTTTTCAGAAATACTACCGCAGCCACGTGCTAAGCCAGGGAGACAGCGGGAGCTTAGGAGCATTAATGCGTGGCTAAGAGAGTGGTGTAAGGAAAAAGTTTTTGGGTTTATTGAGAACTGGGCAGACTTTGCTGTCGGCTTGTTAGAAATCTTCAGGGAAAGTCCCTGCAAACCTCTCACTGGACGCAGAGTCTAAGTGACTGTCGGTCTTCTCCAGAGCCTCTGATGGTGAGGATGTTTTGCGGCAAGACAGACACCAGGTTGCGTCTCCAGATCAAAGCTCACAGAAACCCACCCGCAGTGTAGAGAAGCAGCTGGTAATAGACACAAGTAAAGGCAGCGACAGGAGCACTGTAGATAACAATACCTGAGTGGTGAGGAGACCACTTCAACAATACTGGAACCAGGGAAATGGGTACCGGTAGGTGGTCGGAATCATGGTGAGTCCAAGAGATGAGATGATGAAACCTAGGAAAGGTATCGAAGTTTTTTCAAACTCGCATTTCTCCAGTTTAGCATAAAGACCATGAGTTCTGAGACGGGACAGGACTTTTTTAACTTGAAGACGGTGTTCATGGAGATTAGAAGAAAAGATGAGAATATCATCAAGGTATATGACCAGGAAGTCATCAACAAAGTCCCGAAAAATATCATTAACAAAATGTTGGAACGTGGCTGGTGCGTTGCAGAGTCCAAAAGGCATCACTAAATACTCAAAATGACCGTATCGGGACTACGGAAGTCCGACACATATTCCTCCACTGGTCTTCTTCCTTGGGAAAGGTTACGGAGTGTGACCTCTGCAGTAGCAGTCCTCCTAGGGTCATCATAAATTTCTGCCAATGCAGCAAAGAAGGTTTCCACTGAAGCTACTGCGGCATCATTCCTTTCCAAAAGGCGGAGCGCCCAAGCTTGGGGTTCATCTTGTAGGAGGGAAATGATAAAGCCAACCTTGACCCTCTCATCACTAAAGCTTCTGGGACGAAGGGAGAAATAGAGTCCACATGAACTTTTAAACTGGGAAAACTTTGAGCGATCTCCCGCAAATCTATCCGGCAGTGGCACTTTAGGTTCTAGGGAAGCAGTCTGGAAGGCAGGCTGAGAAACCTGAGCCCCACTAGGGGAGATGGCCTTTAACCTGGCATCAAGCTGAAAAAATCCTTGGCGAGCCTCCTGCAAGGCTCCCTGTAATTCTGCTACCTGTCTATACAAATCTTCTACCGGACCGGCTTCTCCAGCGGGGTTCATCTTTGGCTGCCAGTTACTGTTAGAAATCTTCAGGGAAAGTCCCTGCAAACCTCTCACTGGACGCAGAGTCTAAGTGACTGTCGGTCTCCTCCAGAGCCTCTGATGGTGAGGATGTTGTGCGGCAAGACAGACACCAGGTTGCGTCTCCAGATCAAAGCTCACAGAAACCCACCCGCAGTGTAGAGAAGCAGCTGGTAATAGACACAAGTAAAGGCAGCGACAGGAGCACTGTAGATTACAATACCTGAGTGGTGAGGAGACCACTCCAACAATACTGGAACCAG